>ML791283.1:291290-301697 GCA_009831015.1 Picea engelmannii | reverse complement strand
GATATGGGAAAATGAAAAAGAGATTACTTATGAATCCAAGAGACTCAATGATGCCCTACAAATCTTCCTTGCTTGCTCATATTGAGTGCCCCCTCAAATCCCTTTCAGATCCAAGAATCTTTGCCCCACATCGTCATGTGAAAATCAAATGAGACACCCCACCCGACCTTTTACAACTTATAATATAAATGGACAACGAGATTGATGCAAGGATGGATTTTGCCTCTTTTTTATTTTTAGTTTTTTTGCCTCATGTCTAAATCAACTACAACAACATTGAATTAAATCATGCATCATCTCATTTCATTGTCGTCTTAGTGTCAACATTGTGTCATCAAAGCATCATGATAGTGTTGTTCTGCATTGTGAAATACCTTGTTAAAACAAAAGAAATGTGGTTCTTCCACATCAAAAAAGAATCATTGTTATTTTTTATTAGTATAAAAATTTAAAGTTACTATTATAATTTTTATATTATTTAAAAATTATAATTATTATAGTTATAACTAAAACTAATTATAATTAATAATAATTCAAAGGTTGTAGGTGTGGACGGAGTCATCATCAATTATGAGGGAAACTAAGGGGTAAAATATGTTTGGGGGTTGGGACTACAATGAACAATGAAGTTGAGACATTATCCCTATACAAAGACGTCTTTCTCCTTAAATCCCAAAGGACTCATGTGGCGACAATGGCAGGAGATTATATGGTCACTCTAAGAGTAATTATAAAAAAAAATATCACTAAGAGGCCAAAACATTTAATATCCAATTACTTGGTAAACAATTCAAGGATGAAATCACTACTACTTATGAAGGAGTGGCATTTCACTATTATATTCCTTTGCTCACTTATGAAAATTGTAATTAGGTGTGTGGCATTGCATTTTATCAAGAAATGCGGGTTAATAGCAAGGGATAGACATATTTTTTTGTGTCTCTCAAGGTTGTGGCTCTTTCATCATTTGGTTTTGGATGCTTTGGTCATGCTACAAAATGATTAATTGTGTAAAATAGGGAATCATTTCCCTCATTCTTTTAGTTCATGTTCCTTTTTTCTTTTCTTTAGGTCTATGGTATATTTGTTGGGAATTCAAATAGCACAATTCCATTACAAAATTTATCATCGTTCTCTTAGTGAGTGAGGTGATTTTAAAAAAGGATTATTGCAGGGAGCTTAACGTTATAAGAAAAATATCTCTTAGGACCACTTGTTGAATGAAGTATCATCTTAAAGGTGTCGAAAGTACTTATATGAATTCTATTTGGAATTATAATTTGATACTACCACCTATCAATTCATTGGCCTAGAAACCTTGCTAAGTATGTTTCCCAAACCACACCCTTGAAACTAGTTTGGAGACTTGTGAAAACACTAAGTGAGTCATTAGATCACAAAATGTTTAAAATTAAATGTAGTTGGAAAGTTCTCGAGTTTACAAACAAATCTAAATTCCTATTCTAGTGCCAAACAACATTTTTTTTTAAACTATGAACCTCTCCCACCAAACTACTATAAAATTAGTCCTAATCTTGCAAAAGTTTGTTCTCAACATTCGAGGGTGAAAACTAGTCATATGTTATACCATTGGAAAGGTCTTGAACAACCCTACACCATCACTAAGCTCAACTTTCTCTCTAGGTATAAATCAAAATAAATTTTGATTANAGTGATCTATATGGATATCAATGGCCACCCACCTTTTCCAACTGGCTCAAAACAATTTTCTGGAAATTTTGGAAATTTACTATTTTTAGTAGCTTTTAACTTCTAGGGCCAGTTTGAGGGCCTAAATGATGTTTTTTCATGATCATGAACCTCAATGATGGGAAAAGGATTTGATTTATCCCCCAAAATTAATCTCCTCATCAATACCTTTCCAACGAGCTATCATGCTCCCTAAACGAAGATCGTATGCAAAAGTTACAACCTCGGGAAGTTAATGTACTAACTTACCCCAATGGGGCCCACGTGATTTTTGGTGCTTCATCTCCTAGGGTTAGGTTTTTGGCTTTATAGGGTTTTGGAATTCATCCTTATTGTAAAACTTCCTTCACATCCTCATTGTACTCATCTTCTTGTGAATGAGTGTAGCTGTCACATCTCTTCTCATAGAAAAATTGCCACCATTCTACCAAGCTTGTTTTCAGTTTGCATTTTATAGTTTTCAACATATTTATTATTTAATAGAAGTCAAGTTTTACTATATCTATCCTATTTTTCATTGTGTCTCTGTGTTAACATTATAAATTTGTGGTTTCATTTTGTTTCGGTCATAAATCTAGATCAGTGGTATCAGAACGGTCTACTCTTTGTTGTTTTTTAATGCATGTCCCCGACGCGGTCAGGGTATAGAGATTTGGATCTCGAGATTGTTTCTCTTGAGGACCAATACTCTTGCATGCCCAAGAAACCACCCATAGAGGGAGAAAATAAAGAATATGGGACATGATATCCTTTCAAAATGTTGCTCGAGGAATCCCTTGAGTGAAAGAAGAAACGAGATGATGGACAACTTTGCACAAATCCTTCGATGGTTGCTGACAAGCGATGCATCCACCTCAAGCAGAAGAACCACCCCCTTCAAGGTACAAATCAATTTTGATATTCCTATATTTGAAGGTCAAATAGATGTAAATGTCGTAGAGAAATGGTTAAACCTTCTAGAAGGGTATTTTTCTGTCCACAACTTTTTTGATAAATAAAATATTATTTTTGTGCTCCTCAAGGTCATCCCCCATGTCAAATATTGGTGGGAGAATTGTTGTGAGAAAAATGAAACAAAAGGATCCACATTATTTGCAGTTTCACCCACTTGGGATTCCTTCAGGGATTCTATGAAGAAACAATACTACCATGTTGGATGTTATGACGACTTGTATACAATATGGACCACACTGTGACAAGAAAGAGACCAAACAGTCCTACAGTTCACTAATGTCTTCGATACCTTGTGCACCAAGATGGGTATAAAATATTCTAAGGGACATATGGTGCTCAAGTACCATAGTGATATGCATAGATACATCTAGAGAGAAATGGATTTTTTGGACATCTCATCCTTGGGCACAACATATCGATATGTCATCAAAATCGAGAAGAAGCTTAAACAAAAGATGCGACAGTTTGGGTCTGGGAACCCCTCACAGTAGAAGCAAGGCAAGGGAATCCCTAATCCATAGAACAAAGGAAATATTCAATATGGGAAACCTCATGACAACCAGTCCAAGCCACAAGAAAAGAAGAACAATGGGAAGACAAAGAAAGATACCGAGAAGTAGTGTGACTTCCATAAGAGCCCCTAGCATAACACTAATGATTGTCGATCAAAGTAGTCATTAGTGGCTGAAGTAAAATCCTATGAATCAGATGTGATTTTTAACTCTGAGTTAGAACCAGAGAAGGGGAGATGAATCATTGATGCAGAATCCAGTGCCATCATTGTTACCACCAAGATCCGTCTCGGTGAACCTGATGAGTTAGAGGAAGGTGAGCACCTATTTCATTCACAGATGTGGATAAAAAGCACTCCACTGCACTTCATCTTTGATAGTAGTATCCAGAAGAACCTCATCTTAGCATAGGTCATCAAGCGTCTAGCCCTACCGACAATGTTGCACCTGTAGCCCTACACCATCTAATGTCTCTGTTAATGAAGTGATCTTTGCATCATCCAATAGTGTCGCATGTCATAGACATAAATCCATTCAAAGATGAGGTATTGGGTGATGTCTCTCCCCTTGAAGTTTGTGATGTTATATTGGGCCAACCTTATTTATGGAAATGTCATGTTGTATATGAGTCTAGGCCTCCCAGTGTTATTATTACTTTGAACAAGAAATTGTACAGGATACCCGAGGTAGTCCCACCTAGTGCTATTTCGTTAATCTCTTGCAAGCAATGTAGGAAGGTCATTTCTCAGACTGAGAAGTTTATCTTCTTCATGATTCTCTCTCAAAGTGAGTGAAATTTTGTATCCACATCCATGGCCTTCACGGTCGACCTCTCCACGCAGCAAAATCAAGTGGATAAGGTCATGGAAGAATACAAATACATCTTCTCATCACCTACTGGAGTACCTCTTCACTATTAGGTCAATCATCACATTGATATGACCCCTGATGAACCGCTACCAAATGGGTCATTCTATCGTCGCTCTCTGCTATAAAATGAGGAGATAAAGCATCAGATCCAAGAACTATTCCATAAGGGGCACATCTGACCCGGCTCATCACCTTGTGGAAGCCCAATCGTGTTGGTGCAGAAGAAGGATGGGACCTGACGAATCTACATTGATTGTCGTGCCCTAAACAAAATCACAGTCAGGAACCGGTACATGATTCCCCAAATCAACAATCTCCTTGATCAGCTCAAGGGGGGCAAGTACTTCAATAAGATAGAACAAATAGGTGTATGGAAAATTGCCTTCAAGTCAAAAGAAGGTATTTTTGAATGGTTGATCCTACCCTTTGGTTTGACGAATGCCCCAAAAAATACCATGAGGTTAATGGATGATATCTTGTAGCCTTTCAATAATTATTATGTGTTGGTGTATCTAGATGACATCCTCATCCACAACAAGACTTGGGAAGAACACTTACAACATATTTAGCAGGTTTTGTGCACCCTGCGGCAGCACAAGCTATATGCCAACTTGGAAAAACGCTCCTTCGACATGGACAAGGTCTAGTACCTAGGCTACAATGTTTATATGCATGGTGTTCATGTTCATTCAGCCAAGATCCAAGTCATTCATGACTGGCCAGCCCCAACCACATTTACTCATCTTCGAAGTTTCTTAGGCCTTGCCAATTTCTATCACAAGTTCATGTTGGGATTCTCCCATATTGCATGGGCCCTCAGTCAAATAACCAGAGGTGGTAGTAAGGAAAAATTTGTGTGAGGATTATCCAAAAAAAAAAACGTTCAATGATCTAAAACAATTATTATGTTCAACATCAGTGATCTCATTACCTAAACTGCAATATCCCTTTGAGATCGAAACGGATGCTTCATACTATGTTGTGGTCATAGTCCTCACTCGGGACGACCACCCCATGGCCTATCATAGTGAGACACTATCAGATGTCATTCATAAGTACCCTAATTATGAAAAAGAAATGTACTCCATTGTGCAAGCCTATCGCCAGTGGAGGCACTACAACCTCAATAAGGAGACAGTCATCCACACTAATCATAAGCCACTGCAATTCATGTAGACACACAGTAAATTGTAGAATGTCCACCATCAGAAGTGGTCCACATATTTGCAACAGTTCCACCTCAACATCAAGTATAAAATAGGAAGTACCAACTGATTCGTTGACTGCCTCATCTGACCTCACCATAGTAATAGACTCTTGCATCCTCAGACCTCTGGATGGCCCCACCTCTATGATACAGATCCTGACTTCGCCAACACCTACCAAATGTTGGGCGCCAACACAACTGTCAATATTTTCCATATTCAGGAGGTTTTTTTGTGCCATCTGGTCTATCTTTGTGTTCCATCAAGCGAGCGAGTGAAGCTTATTTGGGAAGCCCACTACAGTCGGGTAGTAGGACACTTCGACATGGAAAATATAGTGGCAGTGTTGTAGTGACATTTCTACTAGCCGAAACTTTGAAAGGATGTTAGCAAGTATATTTGGTCTTGCAATGCATGTGTTATTGCCAAACCAGCCATCAAGAAAAAAGGCATGTACACTCCTCTGCCTACTCCTAGTAGGCCCTAGGAATCCATATCAATGGACTACATGTCAATACTCCCTTCCACCAGGCGGTAAAATGACAGTGTTTTTGTGGTTGTTGATCGCTTTTCCAAGATGGCGATTTTGGCCGCCTGGAAGAAGAGAATCATGGTGGAGGACACTACCAAGATTTTCTTTGAACAAGTGTGGGTACACTTTTGGATCCCACAAACCATTATCTCAAATTGGGATAGTCGGTTCCTCATCATATTATGGTCGAGCCTCTGGTCACTGCTGGACACCAAGCTCACCAAGTCCACATCCTTCCACCCCCAGATGGATGGCCAAACCGAGGTCGTCAATCGGATGATCGTGCACATACTGCGCATGTACAATTCCAAGTACCCTCGCACCATGGATGAGAGTATTCTCTATGTTCAACATAGGTACAATATATCCATACATAACACAACCTGCCACATCCCCTTTCAGGTGGGGTTGGGATTTCAACCATTGGGTCCCATGGATGTTGCACTACCCCTTGCAACCACCTAGGTAGACTCGTTGCACGCTCCAACTGTAGCTGAAAAAGCCACCCGATTCATTGAGCGGATCCAACACATCCACCAATAGGTTCAGGATATTTTACAGAAGTCCAATGCCAAGTACAAGTAGCACCATGATCAACACCAGGAGCCACACCAGTTTTGGGTGGGGAACAAATTTTGGTTGCACTTGCAGAAATAACACCTTACAGGGCCTCACTAAAAGATTCATCCAATCCATTATGGGCCTTACACCATTACCAAAGTTGTGGGTGACAACGATTTTGAGCTCAACCTTCCCCCCTTCATTGTCTTGCACCTAGTGTTCAATGTGGATCTCCTTCGGCCTTATTTTCCACCATTATTGGACACCTCAGAGATAGAAAAATAGTTTAAACCAAAAGAGCTCAACTATGATTGCATGGAACAAGAATCCACTGATTATATCGTGGAGACACAGGTCAAGGTCACTCGCCATCAAAGGATCCATCTTTATCGGGTTGTCAAAGAAGGGCAGCTCCTACACAAAGGCAAGTGGCTCACCCAGGCCCAAATTCAGCAGAAATTTCCTCATATGATGGGGGAAATAAAAAAAATGGATACCATTTATTTCAAAGGAGGAAGGATTTATCTAGGTGGATATCGGTGGCCACCCACCTTTTCCAACTGGCTAAAAACAATTTTCTGGCAATTTTGGCAATTTACTATTTTTAGCAGCTTTTAACTTCTGGTGCCAGTTTGAGGGCCTAAATGATGGTTTTTCATGATCGATCAACTTAATATTAACTGATGGATTTTATTGATCCCCGTAAATGAATCTCCTTGTCAATAAATTTCCAATGAGCTACCGCGCGTCCTAAACGAAGATCGTATGCAAAAATTACAATCTCGGGAAGTTAATGTACTAACTTACCCCAATGGGGTCCACATGAATTTTGGCGCTTCATCTCCTAGGGTTAGTTTTTTGGATGTATATGGTTTTTGAATTCATCCTTATTGTAAAAATACCTTTAGATCCTCATTGTACTCATCTTCTTGCGAATGAGCGTAGCCATCACATCTCTGAGAAAAGCTACCACCATTCTAGCAAGCTTGTTTTCAGTTTGCATTTTACAATTTTCAACATATTTCTTATTTAATAGAAGTCAATTTTTAATGTATATTTGTTATTGTTCACTGTGTCTTTGTGTTAACATTATAAATCGGTGGTTTCATTTTGTTCCTCTCATAAATCTAGATCACCAAGAGACTTGATCAACCTAGACATGTACTTTGCTCATATGGGAGGGTTTAAGAACTCAAAAATAATCTTGTATGTCCTCCCAAAAGGTATAAACATTGGGATCCTAACACATGTAAAATAAGGTTATATTTCTCAACAATCATCAATGACTATATGAGTCCTAGAATTACTTGAGATCCTCTCAATTTCATTGTGAAATTTTATGCCAAAGGCATAACTACCATGTCATTTATGCAAGAATGTAATCAATCTTTAGTACAGTCTATTTCAAATTTGATATTTAATTAGGATGAAAAAATAGTCATTCATGAGTAGGATCATAAAGAAATCTAGATGCACATCCATCTATGGTTTTAATGCAATGAAGACCAAGTTTCCCACACAGTAAAAAATGTGTTGCATCCTTTATTGTTCAAAATCCACTTGTCTTTATCAAGAGAGAGATTCCAAACAATTTTACACTAAAATCCCTACTTGGAGCTACGAATGCAACTAAAATTTCAAAAAAAACAAGGCATGCTTATGTCAAGCCATAAAATACTATAGTGAACTCTAAAAGAGGAGAGCATACAACTTAGGTAAGGCCACATGATTCTAGCAATAACATAGCACATAATAATCCTCCTATAGGTTTAATGGATACAAACCACAAAATCAAGTTACGGGAGTGAGAAACTATAAAAATGTTAGGCATGTACTTGTTAATTGTGATATTTGTTAAGTTGATCTCTTAGTTTTAAGGATACTAAAATAGATAATGTAATCCCCCTCAAAATGGACATAAGGTGACTGCCAAGATTAACCATGAAATCAACAATGCAATAGCCTTGTATTGTAGTAGTTTGTTTAATATATTAATCATGATTAACATTTAATTTTGCACCACATTTAATAAATCATCCAAGTAGAGGTGGAGATGGTTATGATTGTGCATTAAAGCAACTTTGTAATCATAAGGTTACATTGAATGAAATAGTTGTATTAGTGTCTAATTCCCACCATTTCACAATATATTCTACATTTATATATGTACCATGTGTTAAGTGGACATCCATGATATTGCGGCAATGATATTCAAACATTTATTATGGAAACTCGTGATATTATGGTAGAGATATTCAGTGAAGGTTCACCAAGGCTTTACAGTTTTTTATAATTTAGTAAAAGATTCACCAAGATTTTACAATATTTTATAATTCAATGAACATAGGGATATGTCAAAAGTTTGGTTTGAATCTTCTCTACACATTTACCTTTGAATCTTCCCCTCCCTAGTTGATTTCCTCTCATTCCTCCCCCCCAAATTCATAGTTACCTTATGGTTCTTCATGCTAGGTTCTATCATTCCATTCACAATTACAATATGATTCTTCATATCAAGTTTTTCAAACTACACTCTTGTCAATGATTCGTTGGAACTCCCTAGAAGAATTGTGTTGAAACTATGTGAAAATACAATGACAATTTCATAAAACACAACTTGATCAGCTTTGTTTGTAATAGATCATTGAAAGTCACCTTTCATCACCTTCTCCTTAATAACATCCTTTACCCACCAATCAATATTTTGAGAATGTTTGAAAATTTATTATAATCATCGAAGAGTTGAAGTTACTAGTTTAGAGTAGGTGAGAATGTCAATCTCTTATCTTCAAATTTTAGGCTAATACATCACATGGAGGAAGAAAAACAATCATCACTAAAATTGTTGCTAAGTACCTAGCATTGTGATCCCTGAATCCCTACTTGTTATTCTTGTTGTCCAATCTTATAATATTGATTCTTGCAACCATATCAGGGATTTACATCTATATTTGATTAATGACATACAGTTGTGACACTTAAACCCTCTTGATGATAGCATGTCGTAACTACATTCAAGAAAATGCTACCAGTCATATCACATCATCTTATAGTTTATCATCCCGCCAATTAGACACACTACTTGTGTTCACATAATCTTTTGTGAAAATGATTTTCCAAACTTATGAGAATAAGTCTTTTCTCAACTAGTGGGAGGGTTTCTCTAGCATTAATCATTATTTTCTCCAATGCTATGAAATGTTGTGAATTTATTAGTATTCTATGGGTGAACAATCATCATGAGGTTGTGAATATAGTATCAACCCAATTTGTAAGAAGAGAAAACCGATATGAAGTTTAAGTAATTATCTCCCCATCTCCCATGGCCTTTAGAAACTGATTAATTAAAATATTAAGCTCTCGTGCTCATATTAGTAATTGTTTACTATATGAGTAGTTCTTGAATTATGAAGATATATATTTTCACAAAACATTTTTATCACTATTTCAAAAAAAAATCTAAAATAAAGTTTAATGATGCCCACTAGGAAGCCAAACTAATACCCTTTTCATCTGATCTAGATTTAATACCCTCAATGTTAGTGTTAAAATATTTCAAAATAACATATAACATAGTTACCAACTTAACGAGAACTCTACAGAGTTCTCATTTTTGGGGGGGTCAAGTTTTTTACCCCGTTCTTCAAAATGGTGCTACTAGTAGCACCCCCTCCCTTTTTAGGTGGTTTTTTGATATTTTAAATTTTATGATACATAAGGTTTCCACTTTTAAATTTATTTTGAAATTGTTAATTTTTTTTTTCTCAATGATGTTTTTTCATCTATTTTTTTTTTTTATTCAATGGTGTTTTTAATCATATTTTCATGCTCCATCCAATGTTAAAAATGTTGTACACCATTTTTTTTTTTAAATTTAAGATTTTTCATATAATTATGTGTCCTTAATTAAGTTATGGTTCCATACTTTTTAAATATAGTGGAAAATATCATTTTTAACACATCTTTTTACCTTTACTTCAATACATAGAAAATAATTGTAGTTAAATAACATTATTTTTAAATATTTACCAAAAAAACATAATTCATTTTTTTTTATCAATTA
>ML791283.1:226048-278686 GCA_009831015.1 Picea engelmannii | reverse complement strand
GACGAAGATGGACATTCCCATCTATGAGGGAAGTCTAAATGCAGAGGAGTTGTTGGATTGGATCCGAGCACTCGACACCTACTTCGATTACGAAGATATCGAAGAGGAAAAGAAGGTGAGACATGTTGTCACGAAGCTGAAGGGACATGCATTCCTATGGTGGGATGAGCTGCAGGAAGATAGGCGCAGCAAAGTAAAGCAGAAGATCAAAAGCTGGGATCATATGATCGCCAAGATGAAGGCGAAGTTCATTCTGAGAGACTACCAGATCACTCTGTTCAGGCGCATGCAGAATCTGAGACAGAAGTTGATGTCGGTGAAGGAGTACACCGAGGAATTCTATAGGCTCAACATTCGAGCTGGTCATCGGGAGAGTGTTGACGAAAAGGTGGCAAGATACCTGAATGGTCTCAGGTACGACATTCAGGATGAGTTGAGCATGGTTACCATCTGAACTGTTGAGGATGCGTACGAAATGGCTCTTAAAGCCGAAGAAAATTTGAGCCGCAAGTAGGGGAAACGAGGGCAAGGCAGAAGCCAACCTAGAGGCAAAGTTGTGGTTCAGGAGAGAACACAGAAGCCCAAAGAGGATTGGAAGAGGCCTCAGGGAAAAGCTGAAAGAGGTGGAACTTCACAGCAGAGGCAGCAGAATGTTGAGTCGAGGAGGCAGCAAATGGATTAGCAAGGAGATTACGCTGATGCTAATACATTTCCTTGTACCCAAGGTCGAAGTAGAGGTCATGGAGGAGTTATCACGTGTTTTACATGTGGTAAGGATGGCCATAAATCCGTGGACTGTCCAGAGAGGAAAATGGACGGAGGAAAAGCTCACGTCGCTGAGGCACAGAGGCGGGACGTTGAAGATGAAGACACTAGAAGTGGAGAGTCACTGACAGTGCACAAGGCTCTTTTGAAACCTGATAAAGAGGTGGATAGCTTAGCGCAAAGATGCAGATTGTTTCGGACGACTTGCAACACCAAGGGATGGAAATGCAAGGTCATAGTGGACAGCAGAAGCACCGATAATCTCGTTTCGACTGAGATGGTGGAGAAGCTAGAGCTGAAAATGAGCAAGCACCCGAGTCCATACAAAGTGACATGGCTGCAGAAAGGACACCAGGTATGTGTTACGAGACAGTGCTTGGTTAATTTTAAAATGGGTGAATATAGAGATGAAATCTTGTGTGATGTCATTCCCATGGATGTCTGTCATGTTTTATTGGGAAGACCATGGCAGTATGATAGACATGTGGTTCATGATGGGAGAATGAACACATACACCTTGGAGAAGGATGGGAGATCACATACATTGCATCCGGTGAAGGATAAGATGGTCAAACCGGAGGTGAAAAATACCATACTTCTCATGAGTGAAAAAGAACTTCTCACAGAGTTGGAGAAGAATGAGGATCAACAATTCTTTGTTGTCACAAAGATAAGGGTCGTTTTGACAAGCACAAGAGTGGACGACTTGCTGGATGAGATTCAGCAACTGCTGGGAGAGTTTGTTGATATTATCGTGGATGAACTGCCCCGTTCATTGCCACCGATGAGGAGTGTGAGTCATCATATTGACCTCATACCCAGAGCAAGTTTTCCGAACAAGGAAGCATATAGGTTGACACCTCAGGAGAACGAGGAGGTCAAAAGGCAGGTTCAGGATCTGCAGGATAAAGGACTGGTGAGGGAGAGTCTCAGTCCATGTGTTGTTCCGACAGTACTGAGTCTGAAGAAAGATGGAGGATGGAGGATGTGTACAGACTCCAGGGCGATAAATAAGATCACCATCAGGTACAGGTTTCCATTGCCGAGGATGGACGACTTGATGGATTGCCTAAGTGGGGCGAATTATTTTTCGAAGATAGATCTCAAGAGAGGATATCATCAGATCCGGATGAGAGAGGGAGATGAATGGAAGATAGCATTCAAGACAAACAAGGGTTTGTACGAATGGTTGGTCATGTCGTTTGGGTTGACAAACGCGCCAAGCACTTTCATGCGGCTGATGAATGAAGTCCTGCGGAAATTCATTGGCAAATTTGTGGTGGTATACCTAGATGATATATTGATTTTTAGCAAGACAAAGGCTGAGCACATGAGACACTTGGCCATGGTGATGAGAAGGTTACAGTAGGAGAAACTGCTTATTAATTTGAAGAAATGTTCCTTCATGCAGACAGAACTCATATATTTGGGTTTTGTGATTTCGGAAAATGAATTAAAGATGGATCCTGAGAAGGTTGAAGTAATCAGGAATTGGTCATCTCCAAGGAATGTTTTTGAGGTAAGGAGCTTTCACGGTTTGGCAAGATTCTACAGAAAATTCATATGAAACTTCAGTGGAATCAGTGCAGTGATGATGGACACTGTGAAGAAGCGGCATAAAGTTTTTCAGTGGACAGCAGAGGCTGAGAGAAGCTTCAATCTGTTGAAGCGAAAGATAACAGAGTAGCCAGTGTTGGTGTTGCTGGATTTTCACAAGACCTTCTAGGTGAAGTGTGATGCCAGTGGGTATGTTGTTGGAGGGGTTCTGAGTCAGGATGACAGACCTGTGGCATATTACAGCGAGAAGCTGGATGATGCAAAGCTGAAATACTCCACGTACAACAAAGAATTCTATTCCATTGTCCAAGCATTGAAGAAGTGGAGGAATTATCTGATACCCAAGGAGTTTGTTTTGTACAGCGATAATCATGCGTTACAGTTCGTGAGTCAGCAGGAGAAGCTGAACCAGAAGCATGCGAAATGGGTGGAGTATATGCAAAACTTCACATTTGTAATCAAGCATATTTCGGGAGCTGCGAACAAGGTAGCAGACGCCTTGAGCAGAAAATGTTTGTTGTTGCAGGAGTTCAGGATCAAAACGCTGGGTTTTGAGAACTTGAAGGAGATGTACGAAGGTGATGTTGATTTTGGTGAAGCTTATGAAGCAACCGAGAACCCAGTTCTCAGGGATAGAAGTCCATGGATTGACTACTTAATCCAAGATGGGTTGTTGTTCAAGGGAAATCAACTATGCATTCCAGATTGCTCTATGAGAGAGAATTTGGTGAAGGAGAAGCACAGTGGAGGCTTAGCAGGTCATTTCGGGCATGACAAGACATTCGCCAAGCTGAGCCAATCTTATTTTTGGCCAGGCATGCGAGCAGATGTAAAGCGGTTTGTTGACAGGTGCAGGATATGTCAACACGCGAAGGGCCGAAAACATAACACAGGGTTCTATCAGCCACTGCCCATACCCGAGAGGCCATGGGAGGCCATTAGCATGGACTTTGTGTTGGGTTTGCCGAGAACACAGCGAGGAGTTGATTCCATCTTTGTGGTGGTGGATAGATTCTCGAATATGACACATTTCATACCGTTTCATAAGACAAGCGATGCAACCCACATCGCAAATTTATTTTTCAAAGAAATTGTGCGATTACATGGATTGCCCAGGAGTATCGTCTCGGATCGGGATACGAAGTTCATAGGTCATTTTTGGAGGACCCTATGGAAGAAGTTGGGGATTGATCTGGCATTCAGCTCATCATATCATCTGTAGACAGATGGACAGACCGAAGTAGTCAACAAAAGTTTAGGGGATCTGTTGAGGAGCCTAGTGGTGGAGCATCACACCAGTTGGGACCAGATCCTACCACAGGCAGAGTTCGCATACAACGATTCGGTGAATCGGAGTACAGGTAAGAGTCCATTCCAGATTTTGTATGGGACACAGCCGAGAGGAGTTTCTGAGATCAGCGAGCCAGAATAGGCTGAAACCAGTAGCGCGAGGGCTGAAGAGTTCGCCGAGGCGATGAGAGAACTTCACGCGGAGGTGAAGCAGTGACTGCAGAAGTCGAACCAAGAGTACAAGCGCAGATCCGATCAGAATAAGAGGCAACTTCAGTTTGAAGTTGGAGACATAGTTCTAGCACACTTGAGGAAAGAAAGGTTCCCGAGGGGAACATATAACAAGCTCAGGATGAAGAAAATCGGGCCATGCAGAATTATGAGAAAATTCAGCGAGAATGCATACGAGATTGAGTTGCCAGAGGACATTGGGATATCTCTGATTTTCAACGTTTCGGATTTATACCCCTACAGGACTGATGAAGCAGACACTGGAACCAAGGAACTAGTGGTCCAATGGCAGAAGCAGCTGCCATTTGCACAGAAACCACAAATGGAGTGCATACTGGATAAAAGAGCAGGCAAGAAGACCAGGAGGAAGCAATATTTTGAATACCTGGTGAAATGGAAAGATCACCCAGTGGAGGATGCCAGCTGGGAAACAGAGGCAGTAATTTAGAAGCATGGGCGGACTATACATGAGCTCATGGACAGGGGCCCATGAAATATTTTGATCCGAGGAGTATGATGCAGGAGCATCACTCACTCAATCAAGCGAGCCAGCGCATGGAGGCGAAGGGACAGCTGGAAAGCGCCAGAATTTAAATTTTGGGAAACATTGTAATATGACTGTGCCAAACATTAATATGTTGATGTGATGAAGCGCACTTTGTATATGTAACGGACCTTGAGAGGATAACCTCTCGTCCTTAGGTAGTTGAGGCATTTACTTAGATTTAATGCAGGTAGATAGGATAATTAACTGTAGATTAGACAATTTCACGTTCGAGAGGGAAAATGGAATATAGGTACCCTCCTTTGTACATTGTATGATCCTCATTCATTCAGGCAAGGGAGCAAGAGAGAGCAGGACAGAGAGCTTGTGGAAACATCCATGTACAAATTGAGTTAATAGGAAAGACTTTGATTCAATTCCATGGATGGGTTTGACCTCTGTGTGTTGTTGCTATTATGCCTTTGCATGTTTGCTTCTTTTTATGCTTATCTTTTATATGTTGCATATGTGATTGCATATCAGGTTCGAAACCTGAGGGAATGAGTTAATGAGTTTTAATTGTTTCTCTGTTCGAGCCAAGAGATTCCTGCATAGAGTGCAGTTGAATTCCTCCGCATAGAGTGCGTTTGAGGAGGCTCGACAGTTGAATTTTTATTCTCTTCGACCAGAGTTGTGTTTAGTTGTCCGGGTCATGCAGGGGAAGTGCAGGCCGGACGTGAAGCTTCAGTAGCAAGTTAGAGAAAGGGTAAGTCCAGGATTCCTGTGGCTGTGAGTGCCCAGAACCCGGAAGCCTTCTGCCTGTTGAGGGTTGGTGAAGGTCGAAAGTCGAGCACAGGGAGCTTGTTCTAAAAAGATCCAAAGGAATCAGAGTCACAAAAGCTCAGGAGGGATAGTGTTTTGTTTCTCGAAGGGAGCAGACTTAGAGAAATTCACACAGAGGAAGGTGGTGAAGCGGAGGACTCTTCGAAGGAAGAGAATCGACGACTGAGATCGTCTTGGAGAGTCGCGACGTCCCGTGGATCGTCGGATCTGGGAGAAGTAGCGAGGGATTTAACCCTCGAAGTGCAGGCAGAGCCGTTGGCCGTCGTGTATCAGCATATCGGGGTTGGCAACCACGAGATTTGCAAGCACGTCGAATTCGCGAGTTGCGATCCCCCGATTTAATCGAAACCGTCTATCGTTGGAGGGACAGGTGGCACGAGACCCCCGGGATTCGGGACTCGGCACTTCGGCGTTTTCAACGTCGAGAGGGAGCACGGAGGAATCGCGAGGTCTCGAGTTGCGACGGGTCCCACAGAGACCGTGTGGAGGAACACACATGACATCGGCATTCGGGGTTTCCAGCAGCAAGGAAACTAGACATCGTGGGTTCGCGATCGGCGAAGTCCCGACGGTGACGTGGCAGTGTGGGAACACGAAACTTAGTGGAGGACAGGTGGCCTCACGTCGGGGATCAGCACCTCGGTACTCGAGGTTTTGAAATAAAAGGGCTCGGCATTGCGAGTAGCGATACCCTGAGGTTGACCGTTGACTATCGGGGATCGGGGTTTCGGTGTTTGATTGCACGCGGACAGTGATCAAGCCTCGCGATATCGCGAGACTCGATCTCCCGATACGCGAAAGGGAGATCGTCGAGAAGTCTGTGGGTGAGAGACTCCCAAGGGAGTTGAAAGAGCTTGGACTCTTCGGGCCTATGAGAGAAAGAAGGTCCTGGTGGAGTGACCCTGCTGCCGAGAGCGGTCGACATCATTGAACTTTGTAGATGATGAATTATACATGTTCTAAGGACATTGATTGCAAATATACTTGATTTATACTTGTTCTAACGACATTGATAGAAAATGATTTAATAATTTATACTTGTTATAAGAACAATGATATAAAATCATAATGAGCTCCAAATTTATACTTTCAATTGGAAGAATTCCAACTTTTACTAAGGTAGGATAATGTATTGCACCTAAATTTTCTGAATTTTTTCCATAATTCTTCATAAATACTAAACACCAAATGTCATGGTAGGTGGGGAAACACATGCTTCAAATTATTCTTTTTTGAGAAAATACAAAATTTCTAGTTTTACAACTGTTCTCAATATCCAAATAAGCTTTGAATCTGCTAATTACTTTTTACACGTCATTATACTTAAATTGCAGTATGACAAAAATCAATTTCCAAATACTTATAAACTAAACTTCTTTCATATTTATATTACTAAAAATACAATTAAAATATATGAAATTTTTAGTTAATATCAATATTTTTTTTTAAAAGTATAAATTTGTGAAATACTTTGTTAAAAAGATAAAGAGAATGACTAATCTTTCATACACTATATTCATAATAAATTTAGGTTAACAATCATTTATTATTATAATTTCAATTTAACTTTTAATGAAAATCAATTTCCAAATAGTTATAAAGAAAAACAAAATGTATTATTAATTAATATTAAATTATCACTAAATTATATTAAATTACATTTCAACTCCAAAAAAATTTCAATTGAAAGAATTCCAACTTTTACTAAGATAAGATAAATGTATTGCACCTAATTTCATGACTATGATTAGCACTGCGATGATCCACAATCATTTAAAGTAGTTGATATGAAATTAATTATTATTTCAACTTAATAATACTTTAACAATATTAAAACTTTAATATATTACTATATTTCAACTTAATAATACTTTAACAATATTAAAGTAAGATTAATATAGTACATTATATTGTTGTTTTACTACTTTAATATTTGAAATATAACAATATATAGTACATTATTTTGTTTTTCTTTAATTTAGTTGTATATCAAGCACTACAAAGTATTTTCTACATGGAAAGAAGACTATATAGCACTTAAATAAAATGATACAGATAGTACCGAATTAATTAACCAAATTAAAGATACTATTAATTAACTGAATTGATAGTAATGATAAAATGATACATATAGTATCTTTAATTTGATAAACATAAGGAAAAGATTGGCTGTACTGAATTGATTAACTGTACAACCCACTTGACAAAGATTAACTGTACCAAATTGAAATGAATCGATAACGAAAAACAAGAAACAAGAAACCCTAATATATATCATAATCTCATTGCAAAATGTGTAGTTTTTGAAAGCTGAACGCATACAAAAAAATCAATATTTTATATAATGACATCAATCATGTATATACAGAAAATGTTGCGACGCATTACACATAATCTCTATCGATGAGCACCATAAATGGCCTTGACAAGAGTCGTTAAAAAATTTTTGGTGGCTTGCTGGTAGCGATTTGAATAAGTCGCAGCTGATTAGGGTTGAAGATTCTTCTCTCCATAAAGCATATTCAATGTCAAGAAGTCACCATGTTTCACATGCCTTTGCTAAGATTCATAGATTTCCGTTCAAATGTACACTCCTACAGGTACTAAAGAAAACTGATTACAGAAGCTAAATTATAACAAAATATTAATTAAATATTGATTATGCTACAATAGAGTTTGTCTCCTTTATAAAGATTATAAGTGATTATAAAATCTAACTAATTCTTATTAAAAAGAAGTCATAAAGTAATTATCTCAATCATTATCAAAACTCTTTATTAATAACTTAAAACCTAATAACTAATTACAACTTGACATTCTTGCATAAATAAATCTTATCATCTAATAAGAAAACTCTTAAATCAAATTATTTCAACTATTAATGAAAAATATCAAAGTACATAAATAAATCTCATAAAGTAATAAAAAAATAGTGCATCAAATTATTTTAACCATTAATGAAAATTATCAAAAAGCAACGTAAGATAACACAAATGAAAATGGAATATTTTAAATTAAAAAAGTATGAAAACTTGAATTATATTACTGAAAGGTTTCGACCCCAAGCCTAAAATACTGAATATCGACCCCAACCCTAAAACACAGGATTAATATGAATGGACTGTCCATTAATCGTAATACATGTCCATTATAAGCATCCATTAATATTAAAGGTTTCGACTGTACCAGAAACCTGTCACCCACAAAACATTAAATATTATCATTATAAGCGCGCCAGTCCATTGGAAACCATATTATCATTAAATATTGGTTTTTATATTCAGATCATTTTCGTTAATTAAATATATATATGAATATTCCGATTATATATATCTTTGAATTATATATATATCCGATTGAAACCTTTGAAATCAGTCAATTCAGATATATCAACTATATGGTAATATATTATATAATATAATTCAGATATTTTCGGAAATTTGGAAAATATCCGTTGAAAGGTTTTCGGATATTTTCATAATGTTATTATATCGTGACATAATATAGTAGATATATTTCCGGGTTGATGTTCTAATTATATCACTGGAAGGTTTCGACCCCAAGCCTAAAATACTGAATATCAACCCCAACCCTAAAACACAGGAGTAATATGAATGGACTGTCCATTAATCGTAATACATGTCCATTATAAGCGTCCATTAATATGAAAGGCTTCGACTGTCCCAGAAACCTGTCACCATATCGACCCCAACCCTAAAACACATGATTAATGTAAAATACTGATATCTACCTCTGTCCATTGTAAAATACTGAATATCCACCCCAACCCTAAAAATGCGTAGCATGTTTCAAACAGTGAAACAACAGTGAAACAATTCCACTCACAGTTGTGCTACCTTGAATCTTCAAAAATGCCAAGAAAACATTAAAGCACAGTAGAGAGAAAAAACAATAAACAGATTTTTTTCGAAAATAAACAGAACGCACGACAAACCCCTTGAGCTGTAGTGAAATGCAAATCAAGATAAGTTTTTGTCACAACGCCATTTCCCAAACTCCACAGAACCCAAACTCCACAGTTAAATTTCATTCAAAACTTTTTTCAGCCACCTACGAATATTCATAAGTCAGCTTAAATGGTTGCATTTGGCTATTCCTTTCATGTTTCAACTTCATATCCTGCAATTTTTGAGCAATGGAAAGAATTGAATTCAGATTGGAGTTTGGTTATAGTGAGAAAAAACGTAGAATATGAAACTCTGTAGAGGTGGTTCAGTGTATTAACATATTCATAATTATATTTGTTTTAAAGCTGGGTTAATATCTCTGTTTACAGGAATAAATGCGTAGCATGTTTCAAATAGTTGAACAACAGTGAAACGATTCCACTCACGGCTGTGCTACCTTGAATCTTCAGAAATGCCATGAAAACATTAAAGCACAGCAGGGAGAAAAAACAATAAACAGATTTTTTTTCGAAAATAAACAGAACGCACGACAAACCCCTCGAGCTGTAGTGAAATGAGAATCAAGATAAAGCATGTATCATAGAAAGGAAAATCAAAACAAACGATATAGACCGTGGCTCCAAGCGATTTCTGTTTACAGTGAAATGATTCCAATTAAAGGAAACGATTCCAGTGAGTTCACAGCCATGGATTCGATTAAGGGAGGAATCGATTCAGAAATGCTGAGCAGAATGGGGGTAACATTTAGTACATATAATTGAACCTGACATAATGTACATTTCAATAAAGAAATAAATAATGCACAGCCGCAAGGGATTTCAAGAAATAAAGAATGCAAGGCAAGGGTTATATGGATCGGAAAACACAGGTATAATTTGTTGAGTACATACCTGTTCCAGAAAAAGCTGTCGAGTTAGATAATGAAATGCTCGTGCAAGATTGATGTTGTCGCCTTTGAGATGAGCGCGGAGATACTGAAGAGACCTTCACATATACATTACGAAAACATTAGCGTGCAAGCAGTTGTGTGTAACATGCATGCGGCTGTCAATAAATTTTAAACATTGTAATTCTTACATACCAATGATCCGCATTGTAATACCGGCTGCTTTGGCCAGAATGTTTGAGCATAGATCACACTGTAATTCTTTACTATAATCCTTCTTTTCACTGCATGCAACAGAGTGTAATTCACTTACTGTAATCTTTCTTTTCGCTGCATGCTACTGAGTCTAAATAAAAAACTTCGCTCAGAGAATGCGTGGCTCAGAGAATGCGTATGGGTCACTCAGAGAATGTGTGGTGGTTCAAGTCGCGCGTGCATGTGGTTGTCTATTAAATGTCCTTCCCCGTGCGTGGATGCATGCCGCTCTGTGTAATGCGTGGATGTCGTGGCATTCATACATATTAATTATTGAACGTGTCAATTATATATGCCAACAATAATTTTTTAGGTATGCTTAGGTAAATGTAAAAAGGTCAACATGTTGACGGATGTCTTTATAAATGCAAGGAAGTTATGAGCAATAAATCAGGTTCATTGATTTTGGAGGACGACTAAGAATATGCCCGCATCTTGAATGCTTATCCATCAGATTAGGGTTTAAAGTTAAATAAGGTTAAAAGATCATTAATTCTGTCCATTGCCAATAGGTGTACGCCTATCGGCGTAATTATTGTTTTTCGACGAAATTTTAAATTTTTTTCATTTCTTTTTAGCTTTTCTTTGGTTTTCACCATTTTGTTAAGTTTTTTTGTTGTTTTTTTTCAATTTGGATTTTGAATATATATTTTTAAATGTATTTTTTTCTTCATTAAAAAATATATATTTGTGAAGATTTTATCTTTTCTCTTTATTTATTTTTTAATGTAAATTTAAGAAAAAAAAATTAGTAAATTATTTTTCAAGTGACCATTTAGGATCCAATTTTGGGTTTTTTATTTATGTAGGTATTTGTTGTCAAGGCCACAGTTTGAATTAGGTTGTAATTTTAACGTTTAGAAAAAACAATTTGGTTTAGGTAGCATCATGTTTGTATTTATGTGTTGCTTTTAAGGTTTTTCTAAGAAACTATTTTATGTTTTAAGGCCATGCTTGAAAAAAGTTGTAATTTTAACCCGGTTAGAAAAATTAGTGCTATCAGTAGCATCACATTTTGATTTGGGGATTGATTTTAGAGTTTTTTTTAGCAACCATTTTATCCTTTAAGCTTGTACATGAAAAAGATTGTAATTTTAATCCAGTTAGAAAAATTGGTGCTATCGATAGCACAACATTTTGATTTGGGGGTCGAGTTTTTTTGAGCAACCATTTTATCCTTTAAGCCCATGCTTGAAAAAAGTTGTAATTTTAACCCAGTTGCAAAAAATGGTGTTACCGGTAGCACCACTTTTTGATTTGGGGGTTGATTTTAAAGTTTGATTGAGCAGCTAGATCCTTTAATCCCATGCTTGAAAAAGGTTGTAATTTTGACCCGGTTACAAAAAATGGTGCTACCGGTAGCACCACTTTTTGATTTGGGGGTTGATTTCCATGTTTTTTATGCAAAAATATGGGTTTTAAGGGCCAGAGTTCTCGTTTTGAGGTCACAGTTCTCATTAAGTTGGTAATTATGTTATTTCTACACACATCTTTAACAACTAGAAATATAGTTGACTCAAAGTACTCTAGCACATGTTTGTCAATTCTACTACAATGCTCTAATCCATTTGAAGAAATAGACAACAATTCATGTAGAGAATCCTTCAGCCTCTCTATATGCCCACAAGCAGACTTGCATTCACCCATGTCAAGTCTCACAACTTGGGAAATATATTTATTTTCAAAGATGATAGTAAGACTTGAAGTTTGGATTTTTTCTCAAGATTCCAATGAACAACATTCAAATATTACATAAATGACTTGACATGATAATGAAACATCACTTTAAAAGCAAATAGTAAAATAGATAGTGCTTCATCCACACCTGAGAAATAAATGTTGTCTTTTGTGTAATAAAAATACATGAGCTAGATTCATTGGATGCAATTATCACCATTATGAGAATTTGTTACTTTTACTTCAAATGATAGATTATCTGAAAATGACTATTCAAAATACTTCCTTTTAAAAAATTTAGATTTTTCATCACCTGAGAATGACCAAAAATAAAATTAAGTTAATTCATTGTCACTTCTTCCTCTACTCTTGAAATAAAATAATGTTAATCATGCTCTTTACTCATTCTTGCTTAAACATGCTCTTTATTCATGCAGCATGGGTAAAGAGCATGATTAGGCCTCTAGACATGAATGTTAGACATCTTAGTTTCATTTTTTTTCTGAGAAATGGGATCATTCTTCGTAAACATCATCAGCAAGGTTCATCCTAGATGAGAAAGGATGAAGGTGGAAAGGTTCATCCTAGATGAGAAAGGATGAAGGCGGGATTATGTCATTTTTTCCCATTAGGAGGTACTTAGTCTGTATAACATATATGGGTTTATTATGAGGTCCCTAGGGTTGGTGTTGTTGTTTTGGAAAATTCCAAAAACAACAACAATGGTTCTAATTACCACATTCAATAGCACAAATATTACAATGGGAGTGAACCATATAAGAATAGTATCCCACAACTGAGGCATAAATTTAATACTTTTCCCCAACATGATTTTTACTCTATAATATACAAACAATACAAAAAAAAATAAAAAAAATCATGACTTGATTTCTAGATCTTACAAGCTCCCCTCTTGATCAACAAAAAAACAAAAAACTGTATAACTCACTCTAATCCTTACATTTTTGCCCTTGTTTTCTCTTCTTCTACTACTGCATTATCTGACATTTTTGTTCTTCTTCTCTTCTTAGTTTTCAAACTCAGCTACCTCCTTGACCTTATCTCTATATAAAATAAAAGGTTGTAAATGATCAAGATTAACTACCAAGATTTTCAAATTGCTCATCCCTCTACAACTAATTACCATCAATGCCTTAGGAAAAGGGGAATTTTCTAGTAGCTTCTCAATTATGTGATCACTCGTGTAAATAAAAGATAGATATAAGGTTATATGGTATTTGAAATGACATAAATGAATCAGTATCTTTGTAAAATTAAAGTATTTGAGATCCAAACATGAGAAGCACGTGACTATATCTTTGTAAAATTTAAGTACTCGGACACCAAACATGGGAGTAAATTGACTAGTAATTCATGAGTCATACTCACCCTAGTAATTTTGTTACTATTTTTGAAGCTATGGAATGAATCCATTTCCTAACCAATTTGAAAATCTTTCTTTCATGGAAATCCTTAGTTGAAAATCTATCAAGTGAAATATTAAAGCATTCAAGTTGCATGGAATGAAAGAAAAAGATGTTATCAATTGTGCATATTCTTTCTTTCTCTTCTTGAGAGATAATAGAGATAATATAATAAAAAAAACCATGGGGGGATTCAGACAAGGGAGTAAAGTCCAAAGGAATTTCCATCTTTGAGAGAGATAAAAGAAGCATATTGCATCTATTAGAGGAGGCTTTGAAAGGATGTAAAATCAAATTAATTCATCGTAAAAACCACTCAATCTATCCCTTCACTTTCCCATGGTGAAAGATAAGTAAAGTATAAATCCAACTAGTAAGGAAGTGGAAGATTGAAATACTAATGGATTGAACTAGTCGGGAAGTAGAAGAGTAGAGATATTGATAAATCAAAAATGTGTTCTATGCAAGCCTTAATCCTTGGGGAACTGAAAGTTTTTTATTTGAGGATATATAGGTCTTATCAGTCTCAATAAAATTAAATAAGTTGATAAAGAATAATTATTTAACATGAATCTAGGCTAGGTGGTATATCACAACACTAGGTACGTAGCAATAGCTTGAAATTTTGTTGTTTTTCTTCTTCAATGGTTGGAGACAAACAAAGGCTAAATCCATCTAACAAGGAAGTGAAAGATTGCAATACTAATGGATTAAGCTAGCTAGGAAGAAGAAGAATATTGATACTAATGGATCGAATTATGTTTTTGGAAAGCCCAAATCCTTTGGAAATCGAAAGATTGTGATTTAAGTTATAAAGGTCTTATCAATCCCACCAAAATTAAATAAACTAATAGGGATGATTTTTTTAGCATGAATCTAGGATAAGTGGTATATCACAACACTAGGTACTTAGCAACAACTTGAATGGTGGATTTTTTCTTATTCAATGTAGTATTAGCCCGGACTTTGAAGAGAAGAGATGGGTTACAAGGAGGATGAATGTTTTCTTAATTGCTCAGTTGCAATTTTTTCATAGAGTAGTAGCACAACATATTTTCATAGAAATTGATGTATTATCTCCTATTTTGATACACTTGATGCATTGAGTGTGATGTTATTTGATTGTATATAATTATACAAGATAGTGTATTATTATTTCTTCTAAATCTTCCCCTTCCTAGTTTATTTGTTTTCTCTCCTCGTGTAACCCACAGCCCCCAATAGAATGACCTTAAATTCTTCGCATCGGGTTCTATCATTCCCTTCATAGTTACATTATGATTTTCACATCAAGTTATACAAACTATATCATTGTTAATGATATGTTGGAACTCCTTGGAAAAATAACATCTAAATTGTGTGCAAATACGACAACAATTTCATAAAACATAATTTTTATGACAACTTTCATGACGATGTTATATGGTTATAAATAAGATGTCACTTCTATGTTAAACAATGAAAAAATGATGCAAGAGACACCTTGGTCACACTACTGCACCCGCAGGTACGTCCGCTCTCATAGGACCTTCTCTCTTCTCGGCCCGAAGAGCTCCAAGGCTCTTCTATTTCACTATCGGGAAATCTTCACCCACAGTTCTATTCGTGTGATCCCCTTCCTTGCCTTATCGGAGGATCGGAACTCGCGACTTCGCGAGTCCACTATCGATCACTGGGTTCTCGAATCCCCGAGACCCGATGGTCAATTAATCCCTGACTTTCTCCCTCCGCTATCGCGTCTTCGCACCTCCAAACACTTGGGTTTCAAACCTCCATTACCCAATATGCTGAAACGCTGATGTCGGGACTTCCACGCTGTCACGATCTCGCCACTCATGACTTCGCTACTCGCGAGGTTGAATAAATTTCACGTCGACTTCCGATGCCTGAGACGCCGGAACTCGCGATTTCACTACCTCGCGACTTCGATTCCTTGTGACTTGGAGTACCCAACACTTGGGCTCTTTCCTGCGAACTCCCAAGTTCGTGGGATCTCTCGATCTCTGACACTTGTCTTCCACTCACTCCTACAGTCCCACCACACGCTACCCTTTGGTTGTCAGGGTATCACGTCTTCGCTATTTCCATTTCCAACCCTTCGACTCTTGTCTTACGAGATCCCGATGGGCGATCTTGCGAATGATCCAACGGCCCACGGAACTTCGAAAAACCTCTTCAAAGGATTTCATCCATCCGTTCTCCCTTTGGATGATTCTGCGAACTGAACCCAGTATTTCTTCCCACGAAGACTAGTTCACTTGCACACGAGCTTTCAACGCTTGCTCGAACGCTTTGATGCACAACCCCTCTGTGCAATCCCTTGACGAATTCAAAGGCCTACTCCTCCTGAGATTTTCCAAAAATCCTCAGTCTCTTAGAGAGAACTTTGCACACACTTCTTGCGGAAAATATTCAACAACGCTTAAGTGTTGAAGACGCTCGACTCTGCGCACTCCTGCAGCAGCAATCTCCCAATACTTCACTCAGAATCGTAACTCTGCACCTTCCTTCAGCCTGCGCACTCCTTGCATGGCTCTAGTGTCAAATCTGTACTTCTGAGAACTTAGAATAAAAGTTATCTCTATCTGAGACCCTTCCGTCAATGCACTCCTTGTGGACGATTCAAATGCACTCCTTGCAGGAATTCTCTGGTTCAAGATAGAGAAACAATTGAAACTAATTCCTTGTTCCTTCAGGCTTCAATTCAACCATAAAATCACATACATAGCATATAAAAGCACATGCAAGACCGGAAGCAAACATTCATGAGCATAAAATCAATACACAGAGAAACAACACAACCATGGATTGAATCATAACTTTCTTCTATTAATTCAAATGTCTGTACATGGGTGTTCTTCATACAGTTCTCTGCTTACTCTTCTCTTCTTTCTCTGGTTAATGTTACAATGATACAAATGAGGGTGTCTATATCCCGTTTCCCTCTTGCGATCTAAAGCTATCAAATCTAAAAAAAAAAAAAAATTATCTACCAGCATTAAATCTATTAAATGTCGTCTATCTACCTAAGGACAAGAGTTATCCGCTCAAGGTCCATTACAATATACAAAGTTCATTTTCATAAATGGCTCATTTATGATTGGCACAATAGTTCCAAAGCATTTTCAAAATTTGTGCTGGCTTGTCCAGCTGTCTTCCGCTTTCACACTGGCTCGTTTGATGTGCTGGCAATGCTCCTGCATCATACTCCTCGGCTTGAAAACTTTCATGGGCTCCTGTCCATGAGCTCCTGCATGGTCTGTCCATGCTTCTGAATTTCCTCTTCTCTTTCCCAGCTGGCATCTTCCACTGGGTGGTTCTTCCACTTAACCAGATACTCGAAGTATTCCTTCCTTCTGGTCTTTTTGCCCACTCTCTTGTCCAGTATGCATTCCATCTGCGGCTTTTCTGCAACTGGTAATTGTTTCATCCACTGAATCATTGGTTCCTCGGTTCCAGTCTCTACTTCTCCTGGCCTTTATGGGTATAAATCTGTGACATTGAATATCAGAGATATTTCGATGCCATCCAACAACTCAATCTCATAAGCATTTTCTCTGAATTTCTTCAAGACTCTGCATGGCACAATTTTCTTCATTTTCAATTTGTTATATGTTCCCCTAGGAAACCTTTCTTTTCGCAAATGTGCCAGAACCAGATCACCAACTTCAAACTGAAGTTGTCTTCGATGTTGATCTGCTCTGTGCTTATACTCCTGATTTGAATCTTGCGGTCGTTGCTTCACCTGACTGTGAAGTTCTTTCATCACCTCAGTGAATGTCTCTGCACTAGCACTGCTAGTAGCAGTCTGTTCTGAATCTCGCAACTCAGAAACTCCTCTTGGCTGTGTGCCGTATAAACCCTGAAATGGACTTCATCCTGTACTCCTGTTCACCGAGTCGTTATATGCGAACTCCGCCTGTGGCAATATGCTATCCCAACTACCATGGTGTTCTGTCACCAAGCTTCTCAACAAGTCTCTCAGACTCCTGTTGACCACCTCTATTTGTCCATCTATCTACGGATGATAAGCAGAACTAAACGCTAAGTTAGTTCCTAGATTCTTCCGTAGCATCCTCCAAAAATGCCCTATGAATTTGGTATCTCTGTCCGAAGCTATGCTTTTCGGAAATCCATGAAGTCGAATGACCTCCTTGAAAAAAAAATTTGCGATATGAGTCGCATCGCTGGTCTTCTGGCATGGGATAAAATGTGCCATTTTAGAAAACCTATCCACCACCACAAAAATGGAATCAACACCCCTTTGTGTCCTCGGCAAACCCAATACAAAATCCATGCTTATCACCTCCCATGGTCTCTCTGGTATGGGCAATGGCTGATAAAATCCCCCATTATGCTTTCTCCCTTTCGAATGTTGGCAAACTCTGCACCTGTCAACAAACCTCTTGACATCTGCTCGCATCCCTGGCCAAAATTAAGAATCGCTCAGCTTTGCAAATGTTTTATCATGACCGAAATGTCCGGCCAATCTGCCACTGTGCTTCTCCTTTAACAAGTTCTCCCTCATGGAGCATTTCGGAATACACAGTTGATTGCCTCTGAACAGGAATCCCTCTTGGATCATATAATCTATCCAAGGGCTCCGATATTTGAGAATGGGATTCTCAGCTGCTTCATATGCTTCCCCAAAATCTTCATCACCTTCATACATGTCCCTGAGATTCTCAAAACCAATGTTTTGACTCGGAACTCCTGTAGCAACAAACACTTCCTGCTCAAAGCATCAACCACTTTGTTAGCAGTACCTGAAATATGCTTAATCACAAATGTGAAATTCTGCATATACTCTACCCATTTTGCATGTTTCTGATTCAACTTCTCTTGTTGAGTCACAAACTGCAATGCATGATTATCACTATACAAAACAAATTCTTTCAGGATCAAGTAATGCCTCCACTTCTTCAATGCATGTATGATAGCATAAAATTCTTTATCATACGTGGAGTATTTCAGTTTTTCCTCATCCAGCTTCTCGCTGTAATATGCGATCGGCCTGTCTTCCTGACTCAAGACCGCTCCTATGGCATATCCACTTGCATCACATTTCACCTGAAATGTCTTTTGAAAATACGGCAACACCAAAATCGGTTGTTCCGTGATCTTCCGCTTCAAAAGATTGAATCTCTTTTCAGCCTCTGTTGTCCAGTGAAAAGGCTTATGTTGCTTCTTCACTGTATCCATCATCGCTGCGCTAATTCCACTGAAATTCCTGATGAATTTTCGGTAGAAACTAGCCAAACCATGGAAACTTCTCACCTCAAAAATATTTCTCGGTGATGGCCAATTCTTAATCACCTCCACCTTATTCGGATCCATCTTCAATTCATTTTCTGAAATAAAAAAACCCAAGTAAATGAGCTCTGTCTTCATAAATGAGGACTTCTTCATGTTGATCAAAAGCTTCTCTTGCTGTAGCTTCCTCATCACAATGGCCAAATGTTTCAGATGTTCAGCCTCTGATTTACTGTAAATCAGTTTATCATCCAGATATACGACGACAAATTTCCCGATGAATTCCCTAAGGAATTCATTCATCAACCTCATAAAAGTACTCGGTGCATTCGTCAAGCCAAACAGCATGACTAGCCATTCATACAGTCCTTCATTCGTCTTGAAGGTTGTTTTCCACTCATCGCCTCCTCTCATGCGAATCTGGTGATATCCGCTTTTCAAATCAATCTTTGAAAAGTACTTTTCCCCACTTAGGAAATCCATCAGATCATCCATTCTTAGCAGTGGAAACCTATATCTAATGGTTATCTTATTGATCAATCTTGAGTCAGTACACATTCTCCAACCTCCATCCTTCTTTGGACTGAGTACTATTGGAACAGCACATGGACTCAAGCTTTCCCTGACCAATCCTTTGTCCAATAACTCTTGTACCTGCTTCTTGACCTCCTCATTCTCTTGTGGCATCATCCTGTACGCGGCTTTGTTCAGAAAAATAGCTCCTGGTATGAGATCAATGTCGTGACTCACACTCCTCACTAGTGGCAACGAATGAGGTAATTCATCCACTATGATGTCAACGAACTCTTCCAGTAGTTCCTGAATCTCATCTAGTAAATCATCCACTCTTGTGCTAGTCAGAACAATTCTCGGCTTTTTGACCACAAAGAATTGTGGATCTTATTTCTTCTCCATCTCTGTAAGAAGTTCCTTCCCACTCATGAGAAGTATTGTGTTGTTCACTTCCGGTTTCACCTCCTTATCCTTTATTAGAAGAAACCTGTGTATCCTCCCATCCTTCTCCAGGGTATATGTGTTCATCCTCCCATCATGAACCACATTTATGTCATATTGCCATGGTCTACCCAGCAATAAATGACATACATTCATGGGAATAACATCACAAAGTACTTTATCATTATACCCTCCTATCTTGAATTCAACTAAACATTGTTTAGCGACACTCACCTGATGTCCCTTCTGTAGCCATGAAACTTTGTATGGACTCGGGTGATCAGTCGTCTCTAGTTCCAATTTCTCTACCATCTCGGTTGAAATGAGATTATCTGTGCTACCGCTGTCCATGATAACCTTGCATACCCAATCCTTGGTCTTGCAAGCTGTCCTGAATAGTCTGGTCCTTTGAGTTGAGTCCTCCACCTCCTTTCTGGGTGTCAAGAGAACTTTTTGCATCATCAGCGACCTTCCGCCTTCAGCGTCCTCGGTCTCAGCATCACGCCTCTGCACTTCTGTGATGTGAGCTTCTTCAATGTCCTTCTTCTTCTCTGGACACTCGTAAGACTTGTGCCCATTTTTCCCACATGTGAAGCATGTGATTACTCCTCCTCTTCCCCTTCCTCTACCTCTGGTACGAGGAAAAGTGTTTGTGCCAGCATAATCTCCCTTTTGGTCTGTATGCTATCCTCTTTGTTCAACATATTATTGTCCTCACTGTGAGGTTCCACCTCTTTCCATTTTACCCTAAGGTTTCTTCCATTCCTCCTTGGGCTTTTGATATTTCTCCTGGGCAACTGCCTTGCCTCTGGGCTGACTCCTGCCTCACCCTCGCTGACCTTGCTTACAGCTCAGCTTCTCTTCGGATTTCAGAGCCATCTGATAAGCATCCTCCACCATCCTGATGGTAACCATGCTTAATTCATCCTGAATGTCGTATCTCAGACTATTCATATATATGGCAACCTTGTCATCATCGCTCTCCCGATGACCTGCTCTGATGTTCAGTCGATAGAATTCTTCAGTGTATTCTTTCACTATCATCAACTTCTGTCTCAGGTTTTTCATCCTCCTGAACAGAGTAATTTGGTAGTCTCTTAAGATGAACTTCACCTTCATATTCGTGATCATTCTATCCCAGCTCTTAATCTTCTACTTGCCTTTGCAGCATCTGTCAGCTTGTAGCTCGTCCCACCACAATGTTGCATGTCCTTTCAAGCACGTGACAACATGCTTGACTTTCTTATCTTATTCGATATCTTCATAATCGAAGTAAGTGTCAAGAGCTCTTATCCAGTCCAGTAGCTCTTCTACATCTAGATTCCCCTCATAGACTGGAATGTCCATTTTCGCCTTTGCACCCATTCTGGAAATGGCTTTAATCAACTGCTCAGTTGATGCATCTTTGACTGCAACTTCCTCCTCGCGTTCAGCCTCAACTTTGCTATTGAAATCACTCAGATCCCTTGTGTTAGCTGTGCATCTTTGAGTTGTCTCCATCTCCTCGAGTCTTGCTCGGAGATCTCTCATCTGTTTCTCCATTTCTAGATTTCCTACTAGCCCACCTCTTCTCCACACCTCCCTATCCTCTGGGTCAGGTGACTTTCTTTCTCTTCTAGGTGGTATGGTGTATTCTCCTTCTTGTCTATAGAAAGAAAAGAATTCCCGCTCTGATACCACACTTGGTCACGCTGCCGCACCCGCAGGTACGTCCTCTATCGTGGGACCTTCTCTCTTCTCAGCCCGAAGAGCTCCAAGGCTCTTCTATTTCCCTATCGGGAAATCTGCACCCACAGTTATATTCACGTGATCCCCTTCCTTGACTTATCGAAGGATCAAAACTCACGGCTTCGCGAGTCCACTATCGATCACTGGGTTCTCGAATCCCCAAGACCCAATGGTCAGTTAATCGCTGACTTTCTCCCTCCACTATCGGGACTTCGGCTCTATTGCGTCTTCGCAATTCATGACACCAAACACTTGGGTTTCAAACCTCCGCTACCCGATACGACGAAATGTCGATGTTGGGACTTCCGCACTGTTGCAATCTCGCCACTCGCGACTTCGCTACTCGCGAGGTTGAATAAATTTCACGTCGACTTCCGATGCCCGAGACACCGAAACTCATGATTTCTCTCCCTCGTGACTTCGCTTCCTCATGACTTGGAGTACCCAACACTTGGGCTCTCGCCTGCAAACTCTCAAGTCCGCGGGATCTATCGATCTCTGACACTTGTCTTCCACTCACTCCTACGGTCCCACCACACGCTACCCTTTGGTTGTCAGGGTATCGCGTCTTCGCTATTTCCATTTCCAACCCTTCGACTCTTTTCTTACGAGATCCCGATGGGTGATCTCGCGAATGATCCAATGGTCCATGGAACTTCGCAAAACCTCTTCAAAGGATTTCGTCTGTCCGTTCTCCCTTTGGATGATTCTGCGAACTGAACACAGTATTTCTTCCCACGAAGACTGGTTCACTTGCACGCGATCTTTCAACGCTTGCTCGAACGCTTCGATGCACAACCCCTCTGTGCAATCCCTCGATGAATTTGAAGGCCTACTCCTCCTGAGATTTTCCACAAATCCTCAGTCTCTTAGAGAGAACTTTGCACACACTTCTTGCGGAAAATCTTCAACAACGCTTAAGTGTTGAAGACACTTGACTCTGTGCACTCTTGCAGCAGCAGTCTCCCAATACTTCACTCAGAATCGCAACTCTGCACCTTCCTTCAGCCTGCGCACTCCTTGCACGGCTCCGGTGTCAAATCTGTACTTCTGGGAACTTATAACAAAAGTTATCTCTATCTGAGACCCTTCCATCAACACACTCCTTGCGGATGATTCGACAGCACTCCTTGCAGGAATTCTCTGGTTCAAGATAGAGAAATAATTGAAACTAATTCCTTGTTCCTTCAGGCTTCAATTCAACCATGAAATCACACGCATAGCATATAAAACCACATGCAAGACCAGAAGCAAACATTCATGAGCATAAAATCAATACATAGAGAAACAACACAACCATGGATTGAATCAGAACTTTCTTCTATTAATTCAAATGTCTGTACATGGGTGTTCTTCATACAGTTCTCTTCTTACTCTTCTCTTCTTGCTCCAGTTAATGTTACAATGATACAAATGAGGGTGTCTATATCCCATTTCCCTCTTGCGCTCTAAAGCTATCAAATCTAAAATTAAATTTTTTTTATCTACCAGCATTAAATCTATTAAATGTCGTCTATCTACCTAAGGACGAGAGTTATCGGCTCAAGGTCCATTACAATATACAAAGTGCATTTTCATAAATGGCTCATTTATGATTGGTGCAACAGTTCCAAAGCATTTTCAAAATTTGTATTGGCTTGTCCAGCTGTCTTTCGCTTTCGCGCTGGCTCGTTTGATGTGCTGGCGATGGTCCTGCATCACACATAATCAATACATTTGACACATGATAAACATCAAGACAATGCATAAATGATGCAATATGATGCAACCACGATGCAATGACAAGACAAAACATGATAGTATATTTTTTAATAATTTTAAATGCTATAACTACGATGAAAAAATGGTTTTGTTGTTTTACTTCCTATATGGATGAAACTTATTTCATTAGCTTTTTCTCTTAATTCATAAATGTTAAATCAACTCATGCATAAACTTAACCATAGTCTTTAAAAGATCAATTTCAGATCAAGTGGTATCAAAGCAGGTTGACAGTTGGTTGTTTGAGTTTGCATGATTACCAGGGAAAACCTAATTTGTGGTGAAGGAGATCTTGTAGAAGGAGATCCAAAGATTGGATCAAGAAACAGGACATCTTAAAGTGTGAAGATGGCATCGGAAGGACTTTCTCAAAATGAAAGAGAGTTTCAAAGAACTTTATTTTCCATGTCGGAGATGGTAAAAGTGTTATATGATGATCACTTGGAACGAAAGAGATTGGTTCAAGGGGAATCTTCAAAGCAAGCCAAAAGTGAAGAAGGAGAGGACCCTCCAAAATCTCCTCCTTCACCTCCTTCATCTCCATCTTCTTCTTCTTCAAGTACAATTTTGAATACTACTTATTCAAGAAAACATTCTCATAAACATAAGCCTAATATGCCATTACTTAAACTTGATGTAAAATTTTCTTTGCCTATTTATGATGGTGAAGTTAATGCCCAGAAACTTGATAACTAGGTTAGACGGATGGAGGTATATTGTAATGTGCAGCAAATCAAAGATGAGGCAACCAAAATCAAATTGGCATCGCTTCGTCTTGAAGGCACAACTCTCATCTGGTGGCAAAGTAAGATGCAACATGGAACTCAACAAGTTGGTAAGATTTTTCCATCATGGCATGATTTTATTTCCACACTTAGAAAACAGTTCTATCCATTGGGATATAAGGAAAAGTCTTTAATTGAATGGCAAAGTCTTAAGTTAAGAAAAGGGCAGTCGGTGTAGGAATATACATATGAATTTCGTAACATGGATTTGATGTTAGATGTTCAATTAACTACACAAGAAACTCTTATGAAGTATATAAGAGGTTTGGCTACTTATATTCCTAATATTGTATTTATGTTTGGACCTACTAATATTGATGAAGTTTATGTTCAAGCAACGTATATTGAAGCAGGGAAAAATGGATTTAGTGTATCAGGGGAATCATCTTCAAAGAAGGATTGCAAAGGAAAAGGGAATGGGAAGAAAGAAAATTCAATGATAGTGAAGGAAGAGAATCTCTCTTGCAAGAATTGCAAGAAAGAAGAGCACTATGATGATCACTGCTGGAAATTGCACCCAGAGAAGAGACTGAAGTGGTTCAAAGAGAGGAAAGGGAGGAAAACATTTGCAAAAACAACACGACCAACAGACTTGGGATCGGATTCAGGTGATGAGTCTAAGATTACAGTGGTTGGATTGACAAGTAAAATTGGTGATGGTTTCGATTCTAGAAGTAAGTTGTTTCATATAAGGGTCATAATGAAACATACTAAGATTGACACATTGATAGATAGTGGATCTCAATCTAACTTAATTTTAGAAGAAGTGGTTAAGAAATTAAGACTAAACACTAAGATGCATCACAAACCCTATTCACTAAATTGGATAAGCAAAGATCATAAATTGCCCATAAAAAAGCAATGTATCATAAAGTTTGCAATTACATCTAAGTATGTGGATGAAGTAACATGTGATGTGGTGTCTCTAGACACATGTGTAATGGTCTTAGGAAGCCCTTATTTATATGATCACAAAGCAATCTTCTACATGGAATAGAATCAATATCACTTAACAAAAGAAGGGACAAAATATGGTGTACATTTTCATCATATAAAAGCAAATCAATCTCTTCTAACAATGGAACAATTAAAGAAGGGAATTGTGCCAAGTAAAGCAGTTGATCTTCAGCATGAACATGAGATGGTTGTAGAATGGAAGTTCAATCATACTTTTCTTCAAGATAAGTTATGTCGTGCAAGCCAGTCAAACATATTGGTTCATTTTCAGTGATATTTCGAATGTTATCACGGCTAATGTTTTCTACATGGATGGTAGTCAATTTAGTAAGATGTGAACGAGTTCAAATGGATAACAATATGCTTTTAGTTTTCATGCTTATTATGCAATTGATTATGATGTGACAAGTGCACGGGATAGATTTTAAAGACAAAGGACAAGTGGGGAGACCTATCCCACACTTGATGACTAGCTAATATCCTTTTGGAGGACCAAAAGGTATTAGTGGGGAGGTGTGATCCAAATGGATCCAGGAAGGCCAAAATTTCAAAGTTATCATAATCAAAAGAAACCAACTCCATTGTGTAGGGCTCGTCATGTTGATTCTGGCCATATATTTTTTTCCAAAAATGGACATTGTATGCAAAAGTTATCATGTTTTGAACATTTTCCCAAACAGGGAAAAAAAGTCAAAGTCAAAGTCAACTGATGACATCAACAGTATGGATGATGATGTCAGCATGATGATGTGGCAGCACCAGGAGCTGACATGTGTCAGTCATTTTTTGCGTTTTCAGGCTGACTTGGCATGGTACGTAAGTGACATGTGGCATTGTATGGAAGTGACACGTGGCACTATACGGAAGTGACACATGGTAGTATGGATGTTGACATGGCAGGATAACATGTGGCAGTACGGATGCTGACGTGGCACGATACAGATGCTGACGTGGCACTACATGGATGCTGACGTGGCACTATACGGATGTTGACGTGGCACTATATGAACGATGATGTAGCACTGTACGGATGATGATGTAGCATTGTATAGATGATGATGTGGCGACTGACTGGGCAGGCTGATGTGGCTCGAGCCAATGATGAGGTGACACATGGACCAATGAGGAGGCACCACATGGCACCTTCTAGAAGGTCCAAGTAATTTGGCAGTTCTGCCAAATCTGGCGGTTACCACCAAATCTAGCAGGAATCCTCCAAATCTGGTGAAAATCTCGCTAAATCTGGCTAACTGTTGCTAAGTTGGCTAACTTTTGCTAAATTTGGCGGAGTTTGGCTTATTTAGCCAGGCACAAAAATCAAGAAAAAAAAAAATTGGCACACAGTTCGAGACTATACATCTTGTACATATCTGACATGATGCATCATTGGGATTCGTGTCGAGGGGAGGTCCCGAGGGCCTGTTCAGAAGTAGGTCAACTTTATACTCAAAAGTTGCAGAATTTTGAGGGGATTCTAAATATGGCTTATGTTTTTTCATCTGAGTAGTCGAACATAAAAGTGATTCCATATCCCAAGATGCCAAGCCAAGCATAGTTGACTTCATACTCAAAAGTCTCAAAATTACCTGTCCCAACCAATCGTGATGTTTTTTTCTGTCTAGAAGTTGTAGATCTGAAAGGTGGTTCCAAGAGATGTTATGTAAGCCTTTCTTTTTTATTCTTAAAGCATTGAATAATAATAAGAAAACCTCCCCACCGAGACAAAGGCTCGGAGACATAGGAAAACTTGTGCCGAATTCCGTTATCAATCTTCGTGTTATGATTTTGTTTCTTTACTTCATATATGGCTGCAACTTATTTCATTAAGCTTCTTCTCTTAATTCCTAAATAATAAATCAACTCATGCATAAACTTAACCATAATCTTTAAAAGATCAATTTTAGATCATGGCAACATAAATCAACAATGCTACAACACCGTATTATAATAGTGTATATGCATTTTCATTAAAATTATGATGCATTTGGGTTGGGTTAAATGTTTGGTGAAGCAATCTACCTAAGTAATAACCTTGGAGCATGGAGACTTAATCTACCTAAGTAATAACCTTGGAGCATGGAGACTTAAATATAGCATAAGATGATGTGCTTGTAGATCATTATGTTTGTTGGCATTAAAACGTTGAGAACATTGTATGGGAAAGATAACTTATGGTATACCAAAAGTCTACACACAATATTAAAGCAATCCCTTCAAATCAAATGCTTATATAATGTTTGTTTGGTAACACTTCTTCTTTATTAATGTAAAAATACACAATTCCCTATAAATGGTTAAATATAACTATTCATGTTTATATTATTAACACACAAGAAAATCCAAGTATATATATTACCCATCTAAAGCAAAGAGTTGAGATTCTCTACAACTCTTGATGTTGTACTCTGTGGAATACCTATATGGTAAAGGTATATTCACCTAGTAAAGTTTTATTTCATCTTAATATTTTATTCTCTAGTTTTTTATCTTTTTCTTTTGACCTTAACTTTTAACATGAATTATCGAAAATATTTCATAGCGATACTTTCATTCTCTAGCTTTTTGTCATTTTGTTGATCCTCACTATTCACATTAGTTGTCAAAATATTGCTTTTAATAGGACACTTATGGTGTTTTTGAAATGTTTGCTATAAAGACATGTTATGTTTGTTTGACATTGATATGCTTTTCATTCTTTAGTTGTTTGTCTTTTTCTTCCCTCCTAACATTAATTATCAATGTATCTCTTTTATGTTTAAAGTATAGCACCATGGGGCCATCTTAAAGTATTGCTTTTAAATGTATAGCACCATGGGGCCATCTTAAAGTATTGCTTTTAAATGTATAGCACCATGGGGCCATCTTTTTAAAAAGAGGTGCACAATGTAATTAGGAGTTCTCATTCTCTAGTTGTTTGTTTTTTTTCTTTGGATTTTCTTTTCTAACATAACATTGCTTGTATATGTAAAGCACTCCTCGCTTATCTTTTTTTAAATATCTTCTTTTTAAAAATGGATATAATTCGATTTTATATAATAATTTAAAAAATATAATATTTTAAAATATGAAGTTGAAAATTTTATAATGTATTTATAATATATAATTAAAAAGATATACATTAAAAGTTTTAAAAGTAGTTTCATAAAATTTTAGATAAATAAAGGGTTATCGAGTGGTTGTTTTACACATATATTTATATAACATGTTTCACAAAAAGGAATGGGTAGAATGAGTAAGAAAGTATATTTATATTCAATATTTAATTAACTATTGTTTTAGTAGGAGACATCATTTTTTTGTGATTGTTCCCACCAGTATAATATCATGATATGTTAGGATTTATATTCGATCACAAATTAATCATCATAATTAATGTGGGATAATTGAGAAGTTTTTATAGTCGTAAAAGCAATTTTAGGATACCATAAGGTAGGTGTATCCAACTATTGTTTCACACATAACATATTCCATAGAAAAAGAGAACAAGGTCAAGCAAAGATGTATTTACACCGCACATCTAAATAATCAATATGGTAGCTATTAAATAATATCCTTTTGATCTCCTAATCCTTAAGTAAGACAACAATACAGAATTAGAAAAAAAATCACAATATTTAATTAGAGGATAAAAGCCAAATACCAATTTTAACTCCTCTTATTAATCATAATTTTTGTTAATAAAACAAATGCAATTAATTAACATACAACTTATTAACTTGAAAACACCCTTTATAATTTTATAAAATATATTCATATTGTTAAAAAAAATCTCTATTACCTAATTTCTTAGCATGCAAAGTTACTTATAAAAGCCAAACCTTTACTTTTGACCCATTATTTCATTATCATTTTACTCTCCTATCACCTTCATTTATGTGCTTTTTGGGAGTGTTATGAATGAAAGACTTATGGTTTTGAGATATGACTAGCATGTTGTGAGCATATGATTTTGGAAGGAGATTGTTAAAATGATTTTGGAAGGAGATTGGTGTTATGGGTGCAAATTTTATATTCGATTTCTTGATATTTTGTTGTTATTAGTTATAATTAATTTTAATCAATAGAAAATCTTGTTATAATGAAATTATTAAATAAAATATATTTAAAAAAAATTATTATCAAAAATATTGTTTAATTGACATCTCAAAATCATAATTATACCCTAACTATAAAAATTCAATGAGATTTCTAATAGTAGAATGTCAAACCACTATGAATATGACTTGGGGTCGAAAGTCTTATATGTTGAAGAACGCTAATAAATGAAATTTACACAATTCTCAATGGTATGGTTTTAGTTTAATTTAATTAGTTTTTATTTATTTAATAATGTGATTTTAGTTTAATTTAAATGATTTTTTATTTATTTAACATTAACCATTAAAATGATATACTTCTCCTTTTCTCAGTTATGTCGTTTGGTTGGGTGGTGATTTTATTTAATTTGTCTTTTAGCATTAGCAATCAAAGTTTTCCCTTTCAATTGGGGAACATGTAAAGCAGCCATGGGCCATCTCCCTTGTAAAGAAAACAGGTACACTTCATGCGCCTCCCAATGAGGCCAACCCTAATAACAGGTACACTCCATGCGCCTCATAAGGGTTTATAATGTGTTATGTGATGTTCAATCAACCTGAAAATAAAATATACTTTTCATCTATACAAAACGTGGTGTTAGTGCCCTATTTCATATGAAAATTATTTTATTTAAAATAAAATATATAATATCAATAAATTTAAATTATATATTTTTAATTATATATGGGATTGGGTGAACATGTTTTTAAGAGAGAGAAAGGCTCAAAGTGCCTTTAAAAACTCACAAAATTAGTCTCTTTCGTAAATGAAGAGGTAGGCCCTACATAAAAATGCATCATGGGGTAGCTACTTTTGAAATGAATAAGTTCTTTTATTAAAAATAAGCAATAATAAGAAGTATTTATCTATAATTAATTGATGATATTTGAATATTGTATATATCTTAAAAAATAAAATAGTTTTAATTTTCTTTTATTGGAATTTGATATGAGATCATTTATTTCACAATAATAATGATTATGGTTATTAATGTTCATTATAATTAACTTTGGTTTACCGGATCTTAAAAAAAAAGATAAGGAATTACTTGGTTTGTTTTAAAATTTTATTTTTATGCTTGAGAAGTTTGAAGAGAAGCATTCCTAAAGATTCATAGTTTTGGTGAGTTAAACGATTAGGAAGGTTAGTATTTTAACAAATATTCTAGAATTGAGATTTAATGTGGGTGTATGTGAGACATTCTAAGACTCAAAAAGTGATTTTCGTCTTGAACCCCCTCTTCATGTCACAAAGATGACAAATTCTTTCAATGCATGACATTTTAGGAACCATCCAATGCCTTGTTTGTAGAAATTTCAAACCCCGACCTCGTTTCAAGCCTCACTGAGACACATAGTTTAATGTCCAACCCACATTGCAAATTTAGGCTGCAAATTAGTAAACAGAAAAATAAATACTCATGAACAGAAACACATGAAGTCTGCTACAACAATAATTTCATAAATAAACACACCCAAAAATTAACACATAGAGATTTTTGGTCAAACATAGACCTTAGAAAAATCCACAAGGGGAAAACCAGTGAGAGAGGGGCTTTTATTATTGTTTGAGCTCAGAGAGAATGTCATTTACAACAATATTTTTTCTTCAGAAATAAATATCAGACTTATCTCGAAAACCATGCCAAGTTTACTCCTCAAAATCTGAGCTAGAGACTCATTGAAATTTGGGCAAGAATTCTTGTATGAAATGTACAGGTCTACTCCTCAATTTACATGCTTTTGGCTGTACAATTTCCCTCAAAAATAGTGCCAGAACAATGATCTCTTGTTTTGTCCTTGAAAGTACAATACGACAGCCTTAGAAAGCATGCTAACTCTCCAAAAATAAATGTTGCTACCTCTCCTCGATTTATGTGCCAAAAATACAACATTACAGCCTTCCAGAATCCGTACAGTACAACCCATAACCATGTTGTACCTTACTCCTCAATTTATGTGTTGTAGTTTTACCTTGAAATTTGTGCCACCTTCAGCAAAATGTTATTTCTTCTTTAGCTCAACTTCTTTCTCTCTTGCTCTCTTCAAATATCATGAAGAATGCTAAGAATGGGGGTGTATCTTTCCCTAATTCGACATCAAGAGGGAAGGTGAAGGGTCATCTAATCCAATGGTGGAGATTAGACTAGATGGATGGTTGAGATCAAATGACCTTTTAGTCACCCACTTCACTTTCAATTCATAAAGTCACTTTTAATTTCGCATCACATGAAATGAATTCACTAGGGACCACATTGGACACTTCTCACCCCTAGGCACCTAGGTGATAAGAAACACTTGTCCTTGGTACCTTTTCATTTAATTCAACACTCCCTCTTACCAAGGAAAGTGTTGCTCACCACCCCAAGATTATCTCTGAAAGGTACAAACTTGCCTCTCCCCAGAGATTTAGTGAGGATGTCCGCCACCTGCTCATCTGTAGATATATATTGTAGCTTAATTGCTCGTCTCTAAACATAATCCCAGATGAAGTGATATATAATATCGATGTGTTTAGACCTGTCATGAAAAACTAGATTCTTATAGAGTTTAATACAACTCTAATTGTCACAGTAGATCATTGTGGGCCTCATCTGCACACCAAATATCCTGACTAACAACTTGTGAAGCTATAGGGCCTCACAACTGGTCTGACTGGATACCATATACTTAGCATCTACAGAACTCAAAGCCATCGACTTTTTTCTTTGACTAACCAAGACACCATTGTTGAGCCCAATATAAAGAAACAACTTGAGGAACTCTTCATGTTAGCAACACATCCTACCCAATCTAAATCTGTGTAGCCAATCAATATGACTCCATCCCCTCTCTCATAGTTTAGGCCATAATTTTCCATACCCTTAAGGTATCTAAGCACATGTTTTGTTGCCACCCAATGCACTCTCTGAGGCTCCACCATAAACTGACTAAGAGAGTTGACAACAAAACAATGATTTGGTCTGGTGCTGATTAGATACATCAGTGAACGAATCAAGTGACAATACAACGTGGGATCAACCAACTCTAACTCAAAAGAATGAAGATTCTTCTAGCTGGTTATCATAGGAGTGGAAATGGACCTACAATCCTCCATCTGGAATCTCCTTAGAATGTATACAACATATCTTCCCTGTCCCAGAAAGATATGTCCAGGCTCCTACCAAACCTCCAATCCCAAGAAGTAGTGCATCATATCAATGTCTTTCATCTCGAAATATGAAGCAAGGCTCTCCTTGCAACCAGCTATGGGTCTCTCAACCCCTGTAATGAAGATATCATCCACATACAGCACAAGAATGAGAGGATCATCTCCAACCACAATGTAATATAGGTTGGGATCCACCTCATTCTTCTCGAAACTAATCTGTTGCAAGTATGTATCTATCCTGGAATACCAAGCTTTAGGATCTTTCTTCATCCCATACACTGCCTTCTTCAGTATGCACACATGAGAATATCTCCCATTCACCTCAAATCCCTGAGGTTTCTCAATGTACACTTCCTCTATGATAACATTTAGAAATGTGGTCTTCACATCCATCTGATGGATCTTCTAACCCATCTCTATTACAACAGAGATCATTTTCATGATTGAGGTATATATGGAAACAGGAGTGAAGGTCTCATCATAGTCTACTCCCTCTACATGTGAGAACCCCCAAGCTACAAAACAAGCTTTGAACTTTTCAATGTTGCCATCAACAACATACTTGATCTTGTAGAGCCATATAGAAGTCACCACTGACTTTCCCTCGGGTCTCAAAACCACCTCCCAAACATCATTCTTCATGATGGAATTGTACTCTTCCACCATGGCATCCTTCCATACCCATTGACTTGCTACCTCCTCAAAATTGGAAGGCCCGTACTCTCTGATGTTTCTCACCATCGCAAGATAGCTGCAAAAACTCTCAGGAGGTTTACTCTCCCTCGCAGCCTACTTTGGATTCCCCACTTAACCATGTTCTTCCTTCAAAGTGTCTCGAAGCCACTTGAGCTTCTTCTTCTCTAAAGTAGCACCATGTGGAGGGGACTCCTCCTCCTCAATCCCACCACCTACAGATTGTGTACCTTAAGATGATCCTGAGGTCATCTGTGAACTAGTATACTGAGAAACAATACCTTGTGAACTAGTAACCTAAGGACTAGTAACCTATGACCATGTCACCTATGGACTAGTAGTCCCTAAAGAAGGTAGTCCTAAACTTTGTTCCACTATTCTTTATGAAGGACTCACATGTGTCTGAGGAGATGACTACTCCCCATGCTCCATATCTCGTGACCTCAGGAAGGCTATATCCTCCTCAAATCTCACATCCCATCGCACAATTGTCTTCCTCAAAGAGAGAATGTATATGCGAAAATCCTTCAAGGTCTCGCTATAGCCAACAAATATGCCCTTCTTTGTCGTGGGATCTAGCTTTGTCCTCTTCTTTAAAGGGACATGTGAATACGTAAGGCACCCAAAGATCCTAAAGTGCCCCACCTCAGGATTCTTCCTAGAGAAGGCCTCCTCAGGAGTCTTGTCCCCTAAGACTTTGTGTGGACTCTGATTCTGCAGATAGATTGTAGTGTTGCAAGTCTCATCCCAAAGAAACAGTGGTAGCCCTTAATCATGTAACATGGATCTCATAGCCCCAAAAATGGCCTTATTCTTCCTCTCACCAACCCCATTATGGTTGTGAGTTGTAAGGAACTATCACTTCTCTATTAATTCCCTTCCTAGCACAAAAATCACTAAACTCATTAGAGGTATACTCACCCCATTATCAGATCTCAACACTTTGATTTTCTTCCCAGTTTGGTTCTCCACAAGATATTTTAACTCTTGTAACCACTGGAAGACATGTCCTTTGGTATTCATGAATCAAATCCAAGACATCCAAGAGAAGTCATCAATGAAAGTGACATAATACAAAAATCCACTCAAAGAAGAAGAATACATAGGACCACATACATCATTATGAATCAAATCAAGAATACCTTCTACTTTGATGTCACTACTTGGAAAACAAGTCTTGGCATACTTCCCAAGAGAATGGCCCTTACACACCTCCTAGTGCTCTATATTGAACTCTACCACTCCAATCGCATTCTCTCTCAAGATCCTCATAGCCCCATGGTGGAAATGTTCTATCATCTTATGCCATAAATCACAAAGGTCACTATTGTTGGTACTATGCATCAATGCTCTAGCAGGCTGAAACATGAGCTTGTACAACTTCCCATGCTAGATCCCAATTGTTGTGCCTTTTTTGTCACCTAAATGAGCAAAACAGAGGTGCTTACAAGCTTAGTTGGGTTAGCTAAGCAAGACAGCAGTAAAGGAAAGGGTTAGAAGAATAAACATAAAATACTCAGCTAAGAATTAAACTAGGAAGGGAAAAAACAATTAAACTATTGTGCATAAGGACATAAGAACAAGAAACCAACAAGACTCATGCCACCAATGGAAAGGATTGTATTAGTGAAAAGAAAATGCCAAAGAGAAAGGGGGACTTTGGGTCCCTTCTTCCTCCAAGGGTGGGCTCTTGGACCCCCAAGATTGAGCTCTTCTTACAACTTGAAAACTTGAAAGAATTGTTGAAAGAATCCCAAACTAACCCACTCAAAAGGTGATGTGTATTGCCCAAATGGAATGGTGCTAGTGTGCTCTTGATGAGAAAAGAGGTTTCCCCAAGAGAATAGCAGCAGCATAACCTTTCAAATGAATTCCTTGAAAATATAGTGCACCCATGGTCTCCTTTTATAGCATATCTTTGAGGCATTATGCAACCAGCTTTTAGTGTGAAAAGGGGTTATTTAGGGCAACTTTAGGTCTTCAACCAGCCACCCAGCTAGATCCAACGGATATTTGGATGTCAAATCGACTTGGAAGTTGAACCAGAAGTGGGTGGGAGGCCAACCAACATCATAAATGCGTCATTCTCAGGTTTGCACGACTTTTAGCATCCACAGTCGTGCATCATGTGCATGTGCGCTTTTCCTACATTTCTTGATAGCGCATGTGCATGTGCACCCTATGTAGTCATAGAACATCTTGATTTTATAACTGGTTGTATAGTTTTGGACCTTTTGGAAATGTTTTTTTGGTAATTTTGGTCCATGGGTGAACTCATAGCTATTTGAAGACGTTGGTTTCCTGTAACCATTTGTGGATGAAATTTCAGTGATAACAGATGCCCCCTGATGGATGAGGTTAGGAGCATATGAATAGCTAAAATTAATCAATATTTCTTCTACTGAGAGTACTGTTGTAAGAAAGAGAGATAGTGAGAGTATCAAGAGTGACCTATTGGATGGAGAAGGTAACCTGTAGGACCCAACCTTTCGCAAGGTGTGGAAAATAAATAATGTATAAACGAGGTGGACATGCCCCATGCTCATGCTATGTAACTTAAAAATGTGTAATACAGTAACTAAAACTGTGTGTTGGTGTAGATCACTGCAACGCCCTCTGGGGCAGTTTGATAATGACAGAGGACAATTCTGATGGTGAACAAACTCTGAAAAAGGGTAAGGACACCTATGAGAGGTGGAGATGATACTCAGGCATTCATAGCCAATCAAATTTTAGAGGTCTTCAGCATATATGAAAATAAACTGCAATAGTCACAAAGTAAGACCCACCGTGACATGAAAAAGAGTTGAAGTCAAATTTCATGGGGGCCAACGACAGCAGAGGGAAATGATGGTTCTCCCTGTGCTCTCCAAGACACCTCATTGTAAAGGTAATGAGAGTCAAGATACTGTCGCCCTCTTGGAAACTCTGTTGATGTCAACAGAAAGGGAGACGCGACATCGAGAAGCGGAGGGCTTCATGAAATCTACTTGGACAAAATCAGGAACTGATGAGGAACAGGGACGCGGTCGAGGAGTAGTGAGACACAAGACTTATTTTGGTTGGGGAGCAGTGTAAAGTGGCAGCAACCGTGAAACTGAATCTACTGTCAGGGGGACATCTAGATGAGGGTAAATTGTGCCAGAGGTGTGACAAAATGGACAAACGTAGAGACCAAAAAGGTTTATGGACTTGTAAATTACTCGAGGTTTATGGATAGTGTCAGCAAGGGTAGGAGTCTAAAAAAAAAATGCCCCAACCAAGGGCGACATGGGTTCCTTTGCCAGGAAAATAAGGTCGCCAAGGGTGATGAGAAAAAGCTATGTAAATGCTGGAAACAAAGGCTTTTTACAATTACCAAATGAATAAAGAATAATTTGGGATGAGTGTACAAATACAGAAACGGGTGCCCTAGTGCAAGATGGTTGGGCCGGTTAGGGTGCAATTTTCATGGAGAACTGGTGGAGGTTGGGGGCCCCATGGGTGGGTTTCTGTATGAGGTAAATGGAATGGAGGGAAATTTGCGGATGGGAAAACTGATTGTGGATGAAATGGATGGTTAATGATACTGCAGAGGCGTAGTCAAAATAGAACCATGAAGAGATAACCTAGGAGTCCATTGGGAAAGCTAGCAAAATGAGGAGAATGAGTATGTGGTTGATTCTCGGAAATGTGTAAGACTATCGAGACTCCCATCCCTAGGGGGTGAAAGCAGCATGAGTGTCAAAGTTCCAAGGGTGACTATGAATGGGACAACTCATGTGGGGGATAGTGCTACCAGGTGGTACTACCAAAATGCAATAGAGGTGACAGTACTGCAGAGCTGGATATGAGTTTCCTATAGGCAAATTTCAGAGGCTATGACTGGAGATGCAATTGAGATTCAGAGGGAATGAATACATGCCATAGTCGATCATATACCTGAAGGGGATGTGCTGGTGTGTGATGACCTAGTACCTACACACATGAAAACCAAATACTCGACGTGAACAATATCTCACAATAAAGGACATATAATAGTTATTTGATCATTTTGAACATGAGCAGGCGTACCTAAGTGTGTCATGGAAAGAGGCTCTGTCGGGGAAAAGGAAAAAGGATAACCTGATGAAAATGTCTATGTAAGTGGCCGAAGATGGTTCAAAAAATGGAGTTTATGGGCTCCTGTACCAAAAAATGAAAGTGGGGAAAAGGACTTAGATATGGACGAAGGGTCCATAATGCCATCTCAATTTCACTGACACTATGGATGATCAGGAGGTAATTTGGTGGGAAGACATGGAACTCCCCTTTTCTCGACGACTGATGAATAAATATAATGAATTACATTCAGGGGAGCATTGGTATGGAGTGTCGGTGGAAGCTCAGGAGGATATGTGTGGCGTTCGGTGGCTAATGTGTGGCAGATGTATGGGATAGATGGGAAATGATGAGTGTAATGCCCATATTATGCACATATGGCACATGTGAAATTGGTTCGTATATGTTGTTTGCATGTAGTTGATGACGTCGTAGTAGCATGGGACGTCCTTGGTGGAGTGGTAAGAAAAAGGTGTTCTTGAGGAAGCTGGATAAAACTGCATAGCTCGAGAAGAGAAGGACATTTGTGAGTGGGGTGTCCTTTTCTTTCACATAAGGCACAACGGAGTTGAACTCGGGGAGGTAGTGGAGAAATGCGCTCTTTCTTCTTCCATCTACCCCTAGCTGCAATGATGGTGCTAGTGATTGGGGGTGAGGGTGGTGTGGTAAGAATAAGTATTGGAATCTGCACTGGGATTGCATCTGACTGAGGAGGGAGGGATGGCTGAGGAACCATATTGGGTGGATGTAGATACCATACAAAGATTTTCCTCTGGAGGGGGGGGAGATCTGTGATAAGTGGTACAGTGGCACTCTCAAGGAACTCCTAAGGTAGTATTTCTTCAACTGGTGGAACTTTGATATGGGGTGGAGACTCAGTGATAGGAGTCTTGTCTCTGATGTTTGTTCCTTTAGATGAAACTTCACACACTTGTGCTGAAAAAGATGGCTTTAGAAACAATGGTACTCCCTGATAAGTGCCCAGCATGGATGGGGCGTGGAATAATCCAGGGCCAATGTTGGAAAATGGAAAATCATTTGAGCTAACATGAACAAAAGGTAGGATGTTATCGATGTCGACGGAATGGTTAGGCTCGTAATGTGTAAGTCGGTCGATGGTGATGATATTCCCATTATGGGGGAACATCATCGTATGAAACACAGAAGAGGCGACCGCCTTCATAGCATACATGTAGTTGCATCCAAATAAGATATTGTAATCAAGTTGGGCATCAATAACTTTAATGTCAATGAGGATGGTTTTTCCCCCAAGCTCTATGGAGACATTTTGACAAAGCCCTACGGAAGGTGTTGGTCGACCGTCGTAAGCTCGAAGGGTGATGGTAGAGGGTACTAGCTAAGGGGAGATAATTTTCTACCATATGTGTTTATACATTATGCAAGTAGATGCACCTACATCAATGATACACCGATAAACTGTGGTGTTCCAGATCTTAACTGGTATCTGGAAGGTTACTTGGGTGAGAAGACGCGGTTCTCCGTTATCTGAATCAAATGTGATCAGCTACTTGTCAGCGATGTCGACTACCCCCAAGGTAGAAAGCAAGGATTTTCATTGTGATGGACAGGTTTGGAGGACCTCCAACACAGATATGGTTGTGGGAGACTGGGCTAAGTCATCAACTAGACTATAATTATGAGCAGCCCTAGCATGAGGGTTATGTACATTCCATCATAAAGGAATACGTGGAATGTGAGGAATGGTTCCACGTTAGGATGTGGAATCATCAATGGTTGTCCTGTAGTAGTTGGAAGTGTTTTTGAGGTGGTTGGGGTAGAGTCGGGAGGCATACCATATTGACGGTTGCGGGTTTGTAGAAGAATTTCTTCACTGGTGAGGAGGACACTGCGATCAACCAAATTCCCAGGTTGAGTGGTGCTCGAGTTTGGATATTGCCCCATTTGTGGTGGGGTAGGGATGATCATTTGTTGGGTGTTCATCACACCTTGGTATGGAATGGGGTTTTGAAAAATAGTTGGAGGCAGTGGTTGCAAATAATGTTGTGGGGCCTCCTGAGGGGCAAATTGTGTCGGAGGGCCCTGTGAGTTCACAGATGCCCTCATCCATTGGAGATCAGGAATTTGGGGGCAATGACGAGTATAATGTCCATACTCACCACATATAGCGCAAGGGAACTTAGTTCGAAGAATTTTGTGCTTTCCTTGTCATGGTATATTGTTATTGGTGCCCCCTTGGGGGTCTTGGTATTGGTTGCCCCTAATGGGATGGTTGTGGGGGTCATTCCCGCCTGGTCCTGGATTGTCACTGTTTCAGTTTCTTCCTTTCTACTTATGATTTGGATTGGTCGTATTCAACTATTAAAATGTATGAACCTATTGAATGGGAAATGGATGAACAACATTGACTCTGGCATGTGGTTGTCCCGGTGGAGGATTAACTGGATGGGGAGGACTAGGAAGTGGAAAATATGGATTATGTGGATAGGATCCATATGGTGTATAGGAGGTAGAGGTACTTCCACTACTGCTAGGGTTATATCCAGGGGTTGGGGGTGGACCTGTACTGGATTGAGAGACCGGATACGACATGGGTACCAGTGGGGGTGCCCCCAATGACTAAGGGGGAACAACAGGGTATGATTGTTGGTAAAGGGTTGAAGGATAATAAGGGATTCCTCCATATTCCGATGGATATTGAGGTGTGCCATACATTGGTGGTTTTTGGGGTTTTGAATTGTGGTGTGCGGTGTTACCAATCAATCCGTCTGCTGAGTGAGACATCCCAGGCTTGTCTTGGCCAAATGGCATGGGTCTTGGGAGATCAACAAGTACTTTGTACAAATATCTTGATTGTGAATAGATAAGGTCGTATTGTTGAGCCTTACTAATGGATTCTTCTTTGGATTGAGGGAAGGTCGAAGCCACATCTTTACTGAGGAGAGAGACAAGTGATCTGAGAAACCAATCAAGACATTGTTGTTTGGTCGTTTCTTCTTTGCACAAACTATGTCGTCGACACCACTCGTGAATGTGATCAGCGATATGTGTGGCTGAGGTTTGTTTAAAATCATAGAGTAGTTCAAGACCATTGTCATGGTAGATTGGTAATTGGAAGAAGGTCAAAAATGCTTTGGCCAAGGACTCAAAAGTCACGTGGGACCCTGATTTTTCATCTACATACCACTTGGCTAATGGACCAATGAGTTTGCGTTGAAATAATCATAGTCAGATGGAATCATCCATAATGTTGTTGGAAGAGCACCATAAGTGGAAAGTCATGACATGGTTGGTAGGGTCATCTCCTGCCTTTCCTTCAAACTTGGGGATATTTGAAGGTAGTTTGGTAGGCATTGCAGGCCATGTGGGGTCATGCAATATAGGATCATTTTTTATTTTTCTTAGATCTGGTATGTTGAGAGAGGCCAAATATGGCATCTGGAGTGGTGGTGGAGGATTAGGTCCAGCCATGGTGTGAGTGTTTTGTGAACCTGACCCTTGAGGGGGACCAGGTGGGTTTGTACTTCCCCCTTAAGGAGAAGATGCCCCCCTACTTCCGTGTAAAGGAGAGAGGGTGAGTGTTTCACCTTGGGAAGTGGACCCAAGTAGGTTTGAACCAAGAAAAGTTGATCCTAAGACTGTGACACTCATAGGAGTGTGAGAAGGTGGATCCGATGAGTTGGAAATACTAGGAACTCCCCCTAGAATAGGAGGGAGATTTAGCAAGCATCTGGAATGATGGGGGTTTTGTGGGTCCCCTATGATGTCCGACTAGCTGAGTGAATGTGTGTGAATGGTGGTAAGAGCAATAAATAAACAAGATCCTTTGTTGCAATTTGTGGACCTTCAAAATATATTTCACAATTAGATATAATCACAAGGGTGTCATACATAAAGCAATTGATAGAGAAACATATATGTGGATAGGTGGAATTTGTCTGTGTGGGAGAACAAACAAAACAAATGCTCATGTCTTAAGAGACGTAACGTCCTTCCTCTCAAATATCACTGGACCTTCCAATAGCACTCGATAGTGGGGTCTAAAGCCATCGGAAGAGAAACTAGTGAAGGATGAAGCAATCAATTATAATGAGGGGTAGAGGGGGTATATCCCAAAAGAACTGGCGATATTTCCCAATAGCCAGACAAAATCTGATTAAGGTGCAATTGCAGCCCACAATTGCCACCTGGGTAGATGTCCTAAATTTTGGTCACTAGGTACCTCGGTCAAAGTGCGACATTTATATTTTCGACCTAATAAATGGGTCACGGACTAGATCCTGTCCAAGAGGTGGGTGCCTCAAGGGGGGGTGCACATAACAACCGGACTGCGGCCTTCAACCCTTCACAGGTATCTCCCTGCCTTATGGTGTAAGGAACACTTGAATTGGAGGATTTAAAGTTCCCTATTTGACAACTTCTATTGTTTTGAAAATGTGAGAACTAGATAACGGGGAGTTATTTGGATTCCTATCCCATAAATCCTACCTAGACTAAAAGATTTCTTTTGGCACCTCCTGTGGAGGAAAACTTAGTGAGTTTTTAGAAAAAAAATTATATGTGATTGTTTGAGATATTGGGGGTGTGCGACAAGTTGAAATTAAGTGGGAGTGGATAGTTTCGTTAAGAAAAGGGTGGGGTGTTTTGGAATCCCTTTGGAGGAAACTTACTTCAACCTCCACATTTCAAGATGAAGACTATATGAGTGAGAAGTGGTTTTTGTGTGTGAATGAGTGAAAGTGTGTTAATTTCTTAATGAATTAGGTGTCACCTTAATGCATGCAGACTTTGCTTGGTCCTTACAAGTCTTGATTACCTAAGTTACTATGTGTCATGTGTCCTTTACTATTCCTTTAACTCCCTAATGTGATTTAGTCTAAGAAAGCTTTGAAAGTATCCTAGATTGGTAGCATGTGGGCATGTATGGGCCCGTTACAAAAACTTTAAACTTCCCTAGTGAGTTAATCTAAGAAAGTAAATTTCAACACTATCCTATCTTTGTAGCATGTGGGCATGTATGGGCCCTTACAAGTTTAAGGTGTGTTTTGAAAAATAAACTAAGAGGAATCTCGAGGGGGCTTTTGTCCTCTCCTAAAGATTTTGTATTTTTTAAGGGAGATGAAATTATCCCTCAACCTCTTTCTGATTCTCAAGATCGCTTTGAAGCTCGAGAAAAGAGCATACTCAATGATTGATACCCAATTTATGGTCCCAATGCAAGTTTTATATGTGATTACAAATGATTCCAAATTATACTCTTAGTCAACGCAAGCCATCCATGTGGAAAAATGAAAGCAAAAGAGGAAATAATGATTTTAAACCCCCTAAGTGCCTATGTGTTTTGACTAATCCCTTTATATGGAGAGGGAACTAATTGTGGTGTAGATTACACCATGCATGGAATCAACTTTAAGAAAGCAATGGGCTTTCAGCAGATCATAAAAAATCTTACAACGTGTATTTTTCTGCACAGGTGCGCGGGTCTTAGGCTAGACAGAGGCACTCTGAACGCCAATGCATGAACTAGAAGAGGTTGATGTGCGAAGGTGCGCAGAAGGCGTTGAATAATACGGTGATTTTGGCACACGTGCACACAATGTGTGACTATGGTCTGATAAACCAGCGCACATATGTCACACGGCCATGAAGAAAATTCTGGATGAAATTCTTTCAACTCAGCATTGAATTTGGCTTCCTGTAGGTCGGCTTGGGCCGGTTATGGTACCTGCAGGCTAAATAAACAAAAAGAAGAGCTAAAATAACCCAAATGGGGTAGGAAATTGATACCTTTCCCCGGTGGAGTCGCCAATCTGTTACGCCTCTTTTGTCACCTAAATGAGAAAAACAGAGGTGCTTACAAGCTTAGTTGGGTTAGCTAAGAAAGACATCAGTAAAGGAAAGGGTTAGAAGAATAAACATAAAAGACTAAGCTAAGAATTAAAATAGGAAGGGAAAAAACAATTAACCTATTGTGCATAAGGACATAAGAACAAGAAACCAACAAGACTCATGTGACCAATGGAAATGATTGTATTAGTGAAAAGAAAACACCAAAGAGAAAGGGGACTTTGGGTCCCTTCTTCCTCCAAGGGAGGGATTTTGGACCCCCAATATTGAGCTCTTATTACAACTTGAAAACTTGAAAGAAATGGTGAAAGAATCCCAAGCTAACCCACTCAAAAGGTGATGTGGATTGCCCAAATGGATTGGTGCTAGTGTTCTCTTAATGAGAAAAGAGGTTTCCCCAAGAGAATAGCAGCAGCATAACCTTGCAAATGAATTCCTTGAAAATATAGTCCACCCATGGCCTCCTTTTATAGCATAGCTTTGAGGCATTATGAAACCAGCTTTTAGTGTGAAAAGGGGCTATTTAGGGCACCTTTAGGTCTTTGACCAGCCACCCAGCCAGATCCAGCTGAGATTTGGATGTCAAATCGACTTGGAAGCTGAACCAGAAGTGGGTGCGAAGTCAACCAACATCATAAATGTGTCGTTCTCAGGTGTACAGGGCTTTTAGCGTCCACAATCGCACATCGTGTGCATGTGCACTTTTCCTGCGTTTCTTGATAGCGCATGTGCATGCACACCCTGTGTATTCATAGCGCATCTTGATTTTATAATTGGTTGTATAGTTTTGGACCTTTTGGAAATGATTTTTTGGTAATTTTGTTCCATGGGTGAACTCATAGCTGTTTGAAGATGTTGGATTCCTGTAACCATTTGCGAATGAAATTTCAGTGATAACATATGCCCCCTGATGGATGAGGTTAGGAGCATACGGATAACCAAAATTCATCAATGCTTCTTCTACTGAGAGTATCATTGTAAGAAAGAGCGATAGTGAGAGTATCAAGAGTGACTTGTTGGAGGGAGAAGGGAACCTGTAGGACCCAACCTTTCGTGAGTGGAAAATAAATTGTGTACAAACAAGGCGGGCATGTCCCATGCTCGTGCTATGTAACTCAAAAATATGTAATATAGTAACTGAAACTGTGTGTTGGTGTAGATCACTGCAGTGCTTTCTGGGGCAGTTTGATAATGACAGAGGACAATTATGATGGTGAACAAGCTTTGAAAAAGGGTAAGGACACCTATGAGAGGTGGCAATGATACTCAGGAATTGATAGCCTATCAAATTTCATAGGTCTTCGGCATATATGAAAATAAACTGCAATAGTCACAAAGTAAGACCCACCTCGACATGAAAAATAGTTGAATCAAATGTCATGGGGGTCAACGATAGCAGAGGGTAATGTTGGTTCTCTCTGTACCGTCCAAGACACCTCATTGTAAAGGTAATGAGAGTCAAGATATTTTCACCCTCCTGGAAATTGTGCTGATGTCGAAAGAAAGGGAGACGCGACTTTGAGAAGCGGAGGGCTTCATGAAATCTGTTATCACTCCAAGGAACTCTTTAGGGTTGTAGACTAAAGATGCTTGGTAACTTAAGAATATGGTAAATTTTGTATGCTTGGAACAATAGGATAACTCTATAGTTAATGAAAAGGACCACTTCATCCATTTGAATGAGATAGTGCTTTTAGAACTCAATGATCAGACAACAAAGTTTGAATAGGAGATGAAGAATACTAGTCTAGATAACCAAATACAACAATGTGCAGGGTCATACAAGATAGCAAGAAGACCTTTAATTCAAGTTCATGAGCTAAATAAGAAGATAACCGTTCTTAGAAGCTGAGCTAAACTGAAATAAAGTACAGAATGATGAGATATATGAGAAAATCTGTCATTGAAAACAAAAGAGGACTGTGATTCTATTATCAATAAAAGAGTCTAGTACAATAGCCAAAAAATGTCTCCCATATTGAACCCTGATCTCATAGAAACGTTAGGCATTTATAGCCTTTTACAATCAGTTTTTAGATCCTGAAAACTTGGATCAGTATGTCTAAATATAGAAAACAAAACTAACTAAATACAATTCGATAATCAAAAGACTAGTTCCTAGGACTCGAACTGTCTTCTTTGTTGATCTTTGACATCTATTCTTCATTAATTTTAGGACTCTGTTGTGTCATGGGGGGGTAAAGACACCTGTCTTCTATAGATGGAATCCTTCAATAACCATAACCAAAAATTTAGTTGACCAATTTAACATTTGGTCCCAAAATATCCACGAATCTTTGATGTTGAGTGTTTCTTGATTTGGTGGTTAATCATTCGATGCTCCCATACCTTTTCAAATAATCCAAAATCGCTTTTCTTCATCTTAACTTTCCAAAGATTTCTTTCTGTAGTTTCACCAGCTAATTCACCTTACAAACTGCTAGTTAGCTGGTGAAAGTTTTTCTTTTCACCAGCTAACTGGTTATAATTTTTCCCTTTGCACTGGTGAAAGCTTCGTCTTTGGCCAAAAAGAAACCTTTCATATCTAAAACTGTTGTTTTACCAAAAAACTCAGTGTTCCTTTGATTTATCTCCCTACAAATTCATAGCAACCTGGGCCAGTACCTGTAGATCTGGATGTGTATTAAGCTTCTCCTTCAGTTTCTTGATTTTCCTCTTGAGGCATTTTTCTAACCACCACAAACTATTATAATCCTTAGTGATTTTCTTCTTTCTCTTTTTGTTTTTGACACTCTCATGAGCCAACTTCTCAAAAGCTGCATTTTTCTTTGCAAAATTTTCAGATAAGGCTTTGTATCTTGCCTTGACCACTCTTTCCAAAACCTCCTATTGTGTTATCACCTCTTTTAGCTCCTTAATTTTTTGTGATTTCTTTGACTTCTTACTCTTTGAGGTTTCACCTTCATCTATGGGAGTAAAATTTTCACAGTCCTATGCAATTTCCATGGAGTGCTCTAGACTTTTAATGACTGGACTTTCATCTTCCTTTTCTAGCTTTGTTTCTGAATCTGTGTATGGCAAATTGAGAATATTTGTCTTTTTCACTGTAAACTTCTCTGAGTTGGTTTCAAAATCTAATTTATTCTTTGCTCTCTTAGATTTTATGCTACAAATCCTATCTTCTGGTGGTCCTGAAAGAGTTGTCCTCCTCCTTGAGTTGCTCTGAGGAGTTAATTGCTTTTTCCCTGTTTTCTTCTGCTCATTCATAGGTTGGGTTTGGGTCTCAAAACCTTCCCAGAAGAGAAAGTGTTTCCAAGTCCTTCCTCTTTGTCTTAGTTCTTCTAAAATTATCAGTTTGGTCAAGCCAAAATGACAAAGGGTGTTTTTAATGATTAAAGTTTCGGCTTTGATCTTCTTACATACTTTGGTTAGGCTTTTGTGAAGAAAGAAAGGCAAATTCAGGAGGGTCTTCCCTCTGAAATGATCTAGAAGTCTGAAATGATATAACATTAGCTTGTCATACCTACCTTCTGAGGTGAAATAGAGTTGAATGCCTTTGAACAGGTCCTGTCATTCATCTTCCAGGTGAGGAAATGGCATGCTTTCCTTCCAGGTGATGTCTCTGAATTATGCCTTGAGGTATACCCTAAAATTCAAATTCTTGGTCATTGTTGTCTTAAACCATCTTTGGCCTATTCTGGGTAAGTCGGTTGTTGTGGCAATGGAAACTTCATCGACTATCATCTCTAAAGAGCCCATGCTGGCTCTCTTTCCATCACACAACTTAGCAAAAACTTCAGTTGTCGTTTGGTGGCAACCATTTTGTAACCTTTCCACGTAATTCATGCATCCTGCATCTGAGAAATGCTTCTGCACATCTGCATGCGACTGCAAAAATGACAGGCTATCCAATTCTTTCCTCAGCAGCAACCCACTTCACTTCCTTTCCATCTGTGACTCAAACCTCAGACGATTTGTAGACAGTAGACACTGTAATTTCTTGATTGAGCCAAGGTTTGGCACTGGTGAAAGCTCTCCCTGTTGCCAATTTAAAACATCGAACCATATCATATTACCTGTGAACAGTGCACGTTCAAAATATGAAATGCTCATTTGATGTCGCCGGGTGACTGGTACTTTCTCCTCTATCTGTAGTGATGAATGTGAATTCGTCATCTCCAATCCTTTCATTGCTAGAGCATGCAATCACGAGCACGATCTGCTATTATATCCTATTAAAACGTTCACAACGGTATCATCATCATCATTTGCTTCGACTAGCACCTCATAATGATTGTGTGACATGTGTCGAGCGTGTCCCTTTTTTATTTCTGGAATATGGAAGAAAACCCTGTGTTTAGTCCTTTCACTAGCTAGCCTGTCTGCGGAAGAGTACACCTTAATCGTTGAAACCCGTTGCCTTCACCAGCTAACATCAACCTTGCAACATGCGTTAGCTGTTGAAAAGCTTTTTCACGAAATTTTTAGAAACAACCTTTTAGGATCAACTTATTTCTAGGGCATGAATTTAAAAAACTAAGTTTTGACACTAGAAGAATCTAAAAACAAAAATAGAATCCTATAGATGACGATGCTATCACCTACAAAATGGAACCAAGTGACTGATTCATTTTGGGAGCTAACATTTGGCTCCAACTAGGATGGATACCTCCTTGTGAGGTCACCAAGAACCTAGTTAGACTCAGTAGCCTTTATTACAATTTGAAAATTGAAAAATGGTTTTACTCAGTACCATTGGGCATGGAGTTATTGAAAAAACAAAAACAAAACTAAAAGGAATATGTTCAAGTAAAACAGGGCTTTAAGAAAAGCCTTGTGAAAAATAGGGTTTTAGAAAATGCCCGTTGAAAGGCCCACCTGCTACTTCTTCGCCTGCAAGATTTTGGAGGACAAAGGTATTGTTCTGTTGAACTGCTGTTATGACAAATGGACCTACCCAGAGAGAATCAAATTTTCCATGTTTCCCCTTTTCTTCCCTTGCTGCATCCCATTTCAGAACCAGCTCTCCTATTTTGAAAATATTTTCCTTAAATTTCCTATCAAAATTGTCCTTCATCTTTTCTTGGTGTAACTCTGTCTTTTCCAGAAGTTGCTCTCTGTCTTGCTGCAACTCTACAAGATTGTGGATCTTTCTAGTTAAATCATTTGGTTCAAAGTCAGCTTCTTGTAAAAAATTTGCAACTGGTAGTGCAAGTTGAACAGGAAAGATGGCTTCAGTACCATACACTAACTTGAAGGGGGATGTACCAATTGAATTTTTATTTGTAACCCTGTCAACCCACAAAACAAATTTCAACTTGGAATCCCAGCCTTTAGTATTTTGTTCAAGCAACTTCTTTATGATTCTGACTAGACTCTTATTCGATGACTCAACTAAGCCATTTCCTTGTGGATAATAAGCAGTAGAATGTACTAGCTGAACTCCCATCTCTTCACATAATTTTACCAAGTGTTTAGCTTTAAATGCAACAATGTTATTAGTGATTATTCTCTTAGGGCAACCAAATCTGGTGAATATGTTTTCTTGCAGAAAATTAATGATGACAGTGTGATTGGCGTTCCTGGTAGGAATGGTCTCAATCCATTTGGTAAAATAATCAGTGGCAATAAGGATCCATATATGTTGACTACTAGAAGGTGGGTGAATCTCACCTATGAAGTCCAGACCCCATTGCTGGAAAGGACCTGTGACCACAATAGGTCTGAGGGGGAGGGATTTTAGTTGATGTTTTCCTGCAAACCTTTGGCACTTGTCACATGTTCTCACAAATTCACACACATCTAGAAATAAATATGGCCATAATAACCAGCTCTTAAGATTGTATGTGCGGTAGTATTCCAATAGTGATGTCCTCCGCATTCACTATTATGAAATTAAGTCATGATTCTAGTTGCTTCTTCTTGGTTTATGCACCTCAATAGTAACCCTATTGGATTTTTCCAGAACAATAAGTTGCCATTGATACAGAAATTCATGGCTTTGAGCTTTAAAGTCCTCCCTTGTGTTCTTGTCAAATCTGAAGGGACTGATAAAGTTTGCAGAAAATATAAGATGTGGTTGTACCATTTACAGTTGGCTAGGTGAGATGAGACCTGCATTTCTTCACTTCCTTTGTCCTCTGAAGACTGAATATTTTCTGCATTTACACTTACCAAATTTATATCAAGCAGTTTACAATTTTCTTCTGTAAAAATTTTGGCAAGGCCTTGACCTTTCACGAGTTTTTCCAGCTTGATCTCAACATCAAATTCAATTAATTTTGCTATCCACTTACTCCTTTTTCCATCTATGTCGGGTTGTATAAGCACATCTTTAACTGAAATGGAAGGAACATAAGCTATTACCTTGGCTTGAAGGATGTAAACTCTAAAGTATTTTAATGACTTGATGAGCGCATACACTTGTTTTTCCAGTAATTCATACTTCACTTCAACATCTCTCAAGACTTTACTGAAGAAGGCGACTGGTTGCTCCTGATTATCAGCATTTCTCTGCAATAGTACAGTTGCAATTGTGTCTTTTGAAGCAAATGAAAATATATAAAACTCCTTAACAAAGTCAGGGCTAATTAAAACAGGGGTTGTCATAATGGCTTCTTTGATAGCATAGAAGGAGTGTTTAGCTTCTTCAGTCCATCTTACTTCAAAGTTCTTTCTTAACATAGAAGTGATATGCTTCGTGAGTTCTGCAAAGTTTTCTATAAACCTCCTGATAAAGTTTATAGTCCCAAGGAAAGACTAAATGTCCTTCTTTGATCTAGAAAGAGACAAACTTTTAATAGCTTCTACTCTTTTTGGATCAATCCTCACCCCATTAGCTGAAACAATATGTCCAAGTAATTTTCCTTCCTGGAGTGCAAAATTAGATTTCTTAGGATTAAGAGAAATGCCATACCTTCGACATTTTAGGAATGTCTTTCTCAAGTGCTGCAAATGATGTTCATGGCTACTCAAAAAAACAGTAATGTCATCAAGATATATCAAGACGAATTTGTTGGCAAATATTTAACAGATAGTGCATGCTTGTATACTTGTCATTGATGGAAAGTACAACAGTGAAGATGGCATGAGTACAGAAAGTATGTAATAGATGGGCATTATGAGAAGACACTGCAGAGAAGATTCGAATAAGCTTAGAAGAGATAGTGTAGAGGATTGTTGGCAGATCATCGATGGCAAGATCAGAGTAAGGAGAACAAAGTAAGATCAGGAGGAGAAGCAGCATTTCTAATCGTTGGATCCCATTTACAATTCCCGATGACCGTCAGATCAAGTGTTGATCGGGACTATTGATCCCACGCCATTTCGGGGTTTCGTGACTCGTGACTTGGAGAGGCAAGAAACATAACCATCGAAATCAGGATTTAATTGCAACCGTCAGATCAAGGTGTGATCTAGACCGTTGATCCGACTCCATTTTGGGGTTTCGCGACTCGTGAATTGAAGAGGCAAGAAACATAACCATCGAAATCGCGATATGTGAAATCACGATTTAATCACAACCGTCAGATCAAGGTGTGATCTGGACCGTTGATCCAACTCCATTTTAGAGTTCCGCAACTCGCGACTTGGAGAGGCAAGAAATATAACCACTGAAATCATGATATGAGAAATCGCGATATGATCTGAGACATTGAATTAAGATCATATCTGGACCATCGAACCATAGGACAAGTCATTGACTTGGAGTCAATGGAGCATGGTGTGGAAACTCGTGAGATGTGAAATCGTGATATGATCTGAGCCATTGAATTAAGATTAGATCTGGACCATCAAATCATAGGACAAGTCGCTGACTTGGAGTCAACGGAGCATGGTGTGGAAACTCGTGAGATGTGAGATCGCGATAATATCTGGACCATCCGATCTATGGAGGTTTCAACCGTCGATCAGACTCAATGAAGTGTATAAACTTGCGAAATATGAAGCACCTTTTTGGCACAGCCTATGGTCAACACAGGTGGTCACGAGAAGGGAAGGAGTCAGTTCAGATAAGCCCCATTTCAGGGTTTCAGGGATCACGACTTGGAGAGTCAAGATGCCACATCTCCAGATTCACGAAATGCGAATTCACGAAAAGCACTTTATGCATAGGTTCTTGGTCATGGCCATGGTCATATAGAGGAAGGAGCTAGCGCATAAAAGATTTGTATCAGAGTTTCAGAGATCGCGACATGAAGTGTTGAGAAACTTGGTCACAGGAATGCCGAAATGTCGAAACCCAATTTAAAGGCAAGATTAATAAAGTTCATCCAATGGTGTAGATAAACTTGAATATGATTGGAGGGCTACTATTCTCTCTCACAGTTAATTCATCAGTTATGAATCTGTTAGCTAAACTGAGTCATGATTCTTGATTGGTCGGCGTTTCAGTTGTAGAGATGGTTTTCTTTTGTCGAAGAAGATGTGAAGTGCAACTTCTATGGGCATTGTGCATAAAATAAAAAGATACAGACCATGCGCGGTTGATTGTTCTGGACGAAAAATGAATTAAACTGTAAGAAAGCGAAAATCGTAGGATGCGCAATGTGAGACTGAAAATATGCAGAGTGTGAGATAAAACTCAGAGAAGAGTGACAGATGAGGAAAAGACTTGAATCAGAGAAGAATGACAGAATGACTTGAAGCAGAGCAGAATGACAGAACAAGTTGAAGTAGAGAAAAATTGCAGAAAAGACAAAGGAAGAGAAGAATTGTAGAACAGTTAGAAGAAGACCAGATTTAAAGAACAGAGAAGAAGTGGTAAGAATCGATTTATCTATGTAGTTGGTTGTTTATTTATTGATTTATATTCCAGGGTGGTTGGGAGGTGCTAGGGAGGACTGTTGCCCTCAGAGGTTCAAGTGGGAGCTTGAACACAGGGAGTTGTAGCTTCCATCTGGTTGCAGCCAGAGAAACCAGGGTGGCAGCGTGGTGCAAGGGAGAACAATTGTTTGTTGGGTATGTGTTATATTCTTTGCATGTGTGTGTGTGTGGGTGCGTCAGATATGACGACTGCGTCTGACGATCCCTTCACCTGTGGCTCTGTCGTGTGAGCCGGGCGCTTTCCTAGGGGGGTCCTAGGGGGGGACAGGTATGCCCCCCCCTGGTTATGTGGAGCGTTCGGCACCGGGCGTAGCCCAGGGCCGAGGGGTTCGGGGCAACGCCCCGAAATTTTTTTTTGGGCAGTTTTTTGCTATTTTTAGCGGATTTTTCTATTTTTAGCTGATTTGTAAATTAATCCCGGATTAAGGGATTAGGGTTTTGGTATCTACGGAATACCTAAAAACATTGTATATATTGTATGGCGAATGGTTAAATTTGAAATAATGAAAAAGAAAGGTTTTCCCGGTTGAAGGTTTCCGGTAAAGATCTCTGTGTATTCTGTGTATGAGCCATTGATTAATTTCTGTATTGCTTAAGAATATATATGCATTGCTTTACTTCGTAGGTTTAAAACTTACATGTGGTATCAGAGCACGTTTTTGGCTTCAGAGGGACGCCTTTGTTGCTGAGGGTTTGGCTCGGTCTTGATAGATCAAGTTTATCTTGGGTCTGTGACAAACCTGGGTTCAGTGGGAGCTTTTGCAGAGGAGATTTGAGTAAAGTAAAAGGAATGGCGAGCTCATCTAGAATCAAGATAGAGAAGTTCAATGGTAAAAACTTTGAGCTATGGAAGCTCAATATGGAGGACCTTCTTGTATACAAAGAACAATGGATCGCTGTGGATCCTGGTACACAGCCTACTGGTACACCATCTACAAGCACACAGGCGACTGGTACACCTCCTACCATTCCACAAACTACTAGTACACAAGTTACTGGTATGTCGAAGGAACATTGGGACAAGTTGGACAGAAGAGCAAGGAGTACCATTCGACTCTGCCTGGCAGATTCGGTGTTGTTGAATGTCTCGGGAGAATCTACAGCGAAGGAACTATGGGATAAGTTAGGGAGTTTGTATCAATCAAAGTCCCTGGTAAACAAGTTGTTTCTTCGAAAGAAGTTGTATCATCTTAGGATGGAAGATGGAGATTCTGTGACAGAACATCTAAATGCCTTTAATACTCTG
>ML791283.1:194523-211378 GCA_009831015.1 Picea engelmannii | reverse complement strand
GGTCTTAAAGGGACAAATCCAAGCAAAGCCAAGTGGATTGAGGTTGGAAGGGTGAGGAAACTATACCCTCATCTTCACATAGACTGAATATAGTCTTTTGGAGGTCCAAAAGCTTCCCAATGGGGAGGTGTGATTAGGGGATCAAATTTTGCTCAAAAATTCAAAGTGCTCAGAATCGCTTCAAACCAAACAAGAGCGTAGGCCTAGTTGTTGCAAACCCAACACAACTCATTTTGTCTCAAGCAGATGTCAGGAGTGAGAGATATCGCAATCTGTTTAGAATGTCAAACAGGCAAAAAAAAAAGGGCGCTAAATGTACAGTCTGTACAGGATGATGTTGCAGGGCCGTACATCCGTATGCTGACATGGTAGGACCGTACGTCCATACGATAATGTGGTAGAGGTGATGTGGCTAACAGTTGGGTGAATCGGAATGCGACACATGGCATCGGTTGGACAAGTGATTGGGTGCCATGTGGCCCAGTCATGGACTACCACGTGGCACCCCGGTATTGGTTGTTGGGTTGTTTATTAAAATTTTATGGGTCTGTGGGGGTTAAACCTCGGACCTCCCCACTGGTGTAAACTTTAACAAAGTCTGCCCGACCATCGTACCGCCGCTTGTTTCTTATTATATATATGTGTCTTATTGTATTTCAATTCACATATTATTGTATATGGCTGGGGGTCGGGCCGGGGCTTAGCCCCGGCCCGTGGTTTTGTTATATAACATATGACCCTGTTATAATATTTGTGCGTGGGAGTGGTTATAATGGAATGAAGCCTCAGTCGCATAGGTTATGGATATGACCATCCCCTCCATGGAATGGGCGCGTGGAATTTATGTTTGCAAATGTGTTGAGCCCGCAGTTTTATGGTGTTACATATGACCACAACCGGAGCGCGCAGGGGGAGTTGGAACCGTTTCAACCGTTTAGCCTTTTTCTTATAGAGCACGGTCATATGACCCTCATGTGCCCAGGTGCTAGGCGGTTAGGGGCTGGCGCGCCCATAACCGTCCTACAGTTCACACCGTTGGAGCGGCTGCGCCCGGTGCTTGGTTTTCACGCTTTAAATTGCATGTGTGCTAGGTTCATGACACAAGGGTGCGTTTTGTAGATGCAAAGATAGCAAGCTTGAAGAGGGGACTTCCAGGAGGCCTAACTTCTTCATTTTTTGACCGATTGAGGTGTCGAAAAAGCCTAGCTAGGGGTTTTTGGATGCTCTGAAGCCATTGGATCAGTCTGTTGGTCATTTTGAGCATTGTAAGGCATGTTTTTGAGAACTTTGAGCAATTAATAATAATGATCCATTGGAAGCTGGACCAGGAGATGTAGCCCAAGAGAGGGGTGAACTCCTTTATCAATTGTTGTGTTTATGTGCTTATGTTCATTAATTATGCTGTTGTTTATTTGTATCTTGAATGAGTAATCCTTTAATTAATGTGTTGCAAAGTTGATACATTTTCTTTTAACACATAAAATTTACTTGCAAATAATTTCAAGATTTCAAGTCTTCTTCATTTTTAGATCAAAGGAGCTAGCACAGAAAATCTTTGTATCAGAGTTTCAGAGATCATGACATGAAGTGTCGAGACACTTGGCCACAGGAATGCCGAAATGTCAAAACCCGATTTAAAGGCAAGATTAATAAAGTTCATCCAATGGTGCAGATAAACTTGAAAATGATCGGAGGGCTATTGTTCTCTTTCACAGTTAATTCATCAGTTACGAATCTGTTAGCTAAACTGAGTCATGATTCTTGATCGGTTGGCATTTCAGTTGCTGAGACGGTTTTCTTTTGCCGAAGAAGATGCGAAGTGCAACTTCTATGGGAGTTGTGCATAAAAGAAAAATATATAGACTGTGCGCGGTTGATTGTTCTGGACGAAAAATGAATTAAACTGTAAGAAAGGGAAAATCGCAGGATGCGTATTGTGAGACTGAAAATATGCATAGTGTGAGATAAAACTCAGAGAAGAGTAACAGATGAGGAAAAGACTTAAATTAGAGAAGAATGATAGAATAACTTGAAGAAAAGCAGAATGACAGAACAAGTTGAAGCAGAGCAGAATTGCAGAAAAGACAAAGGAAGAGAAGAATTGCAGAATAGTTAGAAGAAGACCAGATTTATAGAACAGAGAAGAAGTGGTAAGAATCGATTTATCTATGTAGTTGGTTGTTTATTTATTCATTTATATTCCACGGTGGTTGGGAGGTGCTAGGGAGGACTGTTCTCCTCAGAGGTTCAAGTGGGATCTTGAACACGGGGAGTTGTAGCTTCCATCTGGTTGCAGCCAGAGAAACCAGTGTGGCAGGGTGGTGCAAGGGAGAACAAGTGTTCTATGTTATACAGGTTGGAGCCTGTGTAACTCGAAGTTGGTGCTTCCATCCAGTTGGTGCTGGAATATTAAGGGAGTTGGTGCTTCCTTCTAGTGGGTGCTAGAGAAACCAGAGAGTTGGTGCTCTCAAACAAGTTGCAGCTTGTAAAACAGAGGTAGCAGCCTCACATTGAGTTGGTGCTCAATTATAGATGATGTATAGACTTAAAAGACTGCCTATCATTTTGAAGAAGAAGAGGTTTTCTCCCTTTATGGGTTTCCTCATGAAAATCTGTCTTTGTGTATACTTTATGTGTGACTGATGCTCATTACTTTTATTGTCCATATGTTGTATAATGTTGATGATCACTTGAAGAAAGATTAAGAATGTATTAATAGACTTAAAATTGTTTAAGCACAATAACAACTGATTCACCCCCCCCCCTCTCAGTTGTCTTAGGAATTTCAACAGAATTTGTCTTTCTCCCCAACGAAAGCAATGTCCATCACCCTTTGGAATGTCTCTCCTTCATTCATCAATCTGAAAGGCATCTTTTTGTACATAAATGTACCCCATGGAGTGGTAAAGGTAGTCTTTTCTCTGTCATTCGGATGAACAACAATTTGATTGTATCTGGAAAAACCATCAATAAAGGACATCACCTTTGATCCCGACACCTTCTGTAGAATATGTTCCATCTTCGACAGCAGATAGTTGTCTTTCCTAGAACACTTATTCAATTTTCTGAAATCCACACAAAGTCTGATCTCTCCATTCTTCTTTCTGATAGGTACAAGAGTAGCAATCCAATTTGAGTGTCTGAGGGGTATAATAATTCAGGCATCCAATAGATTCTTGATCTCCTTTTCCATGGTAGGCAGCAACATAGGATTGAAATATCTAAGTTTCTTCCTAAATGGTTTTTTATCTTTGTTCAAGGGAATCTTGTGTTGAATTAAATCAATGTTGAATGTTTTTAAGTCATCATATTTCCAAGCAAAGATGTCAGCAAATTCTTTTAATAGCTCACCGTAATCATCCCTTTGTTTTTCAGTCAAATGTGAAGCTAAGTTGACATATTTAGGATCATGTTCACTAGCTACATTATACTGAAAAACTTCTGAGTCCTCTTCCTTCTTTTCCATCTTGAAAGCCACATCATTATTATCAAAAATATTTTCTAAAGGGACCAAACCTTTAGGGATTCTGTTAGTGGAAAATTGTACTATTTCATGTGCTGCAATTTTGCTTCTGAACTTTGACTTCTCAGCTTATTCGTCATGTTCATTTTCCAAATCAATTTGCAAATCTGCAAACTCATCGATTACTGCAAGAAATCTAGTGAGTTCAACATCGTCCTCAAAAACTTTCCAGAACTTTACATTGTCAAGGAGGGATGGCCTATACTTTACATGAATTTCATAATTCAATTTAGGAGGTAGAGGAGGTAGAAAGGCATAGGCTGACACAGCTAATGAATCATCCAATTCATTCATTTCTCTGGGTACGTATGAAATTTTGAAATCTGTAAAAGTATGGATTGCCCTCAAAACTTCATCCCTATAGGCTTTTAGCCTAATATGTTTGGCCTGAAATGATTTGTTGACTTGATGAATGATTAAATCTGCATATCCAAATACCTGTAATCTTTGAATCTTCATCTCCTTGGTTGCATTTAATCCCAGAAGCAGTGCCTCATACTATGCTATGTTTTTAGTCACTTTAAAATCAAGCTTAAAGGACAAATGAGAAGTTTTCTTTGAAGGAGAAATCAATACCACCCCTGCTCCTGTTGATTCTTTGGTACAAGCACCATCGAAAAACATGGTCCAAATATCATCTTCTGCTACTTCTATGGACTGAACTGTGGGCTTCCTAAGCAACAATGAATCTAGTAATGAATCATCAATTTGTAAAATGCAATATCCCATACCTGTGTCAACTGAATAAATAGGATGGCTGGCTAGATTTTGTTCATCACTGATTACATATGCAAGTTGTGACTCCCTGTATAACCTTCTGCTTACTCCTCCAAAAATAGGGATAGTAGCATAGGAGAGATCCATTTGAAGAGTGCCACCTAGCCTCTTCATCCACGATCTTGATAACAAACATCCAAATTTAGGTGGGATGTCTGCCACTAGAATATCCATAACCATAGTTTTCATAGATGATTGGGTTAAAGTTACAGCCAAGTCCTTGATCATTTCGAGACATTTGACTTTCTGAGAGTCAAAAGAGAAAATATCATGGTAAGACTTAGTAATCTCTAACCCGATCTCATCCATGACCGCCTTTGGCATTAAGTTGTGAGAAGCACCGGAGTCCATCAAACAATTATGTAGTGTTTTGTCATGAATGTTCAGAGAGATATAAAAAGGTGATCAGCTTTCATCTCTATCTTTTACCATTTGGCCCAAAGTAATGGTTGGATTTTCATCATATATATTAATAATATCAGCAGAAGGGGATATAGATTTGGGGTCCAGGGTTTTGAGGATATCTTTCTTGAATGTCTCATTCTTCATTAACTCAACCAAAGGGATGGGGATTTTAATTTTCTGTATTTCAGCCTCAAAATTGAAAGAATAAGAGATTTTATCAGAGACCTTTACCTCATTTAAAGGAGATTTATGAACATTTTGTTGGTCAACGAGGGTCTGACTTTTCTGAATTTGTTGTTTGATAAAGACAACAGTCTTCTTGGGAGGAGATGGTGCATTTACTTTTGAAGAGTTTGTTTGTTGATCTTCTGATGTATGATCCTTTTGTTTGACAGGGACAACAGTCTTCTTGGGAGGAGCTGGTGCATTCACTTTTGAAGAGTCTGTTTGTTGATCCTCTGATGTCTGATCCTTTTGCTTCAAAGGGGATGCGATCTTCTTGGGAGAAGTTGGTGCATTTTGTTGGGCAGTAGTGGAATTGGATCTGAGATTGTATCTGTTCTTTCTTCCATTTGAAAAAGGCCATCATCAGCAGAACTTTCATCAATCTATTCAATCATTAATGCCTCTTCATAGTCATGTTGTGTCAGATAAGATTTCCATGTCTCCTCTCCAACGCAATGAATATTATCCTCTCCATGTTCTTGATAATCACCTTCATCTTCATCCATTACGACATTTTGAAGAGGAGCCTTTATCCTCTGATCCTCAGTAGGATTCCCTTCTCTTTGTAAAATCTGCATTGGTTGATTATTTCTTATGAAGTTGTTGGGATTTTGATTTGGGTTTTTATTTGCATAATCATAAGTAGTCCTTGACAGGTTTCTTATTTTCAATTTTGAGCTTAGATATATCAAAGGTTAGAGACTCTAACATCTTAGCCATTTTATCTAACTTTGGTTTAGCATTTGATGAGGAAGAAGATTCATCTCTCGAATTTCTTCTATCAGAGTTTCCCTTCAACTTTTGAGCAACCAATATATTTGATTCCACTTCAAGGGCAGAATCTTGCATCAGGGATAGTGTCAGTGACCTCCTTTCTCTCAACAACAAACAGAACTCTACATAAAATGAATTTGCATATGTGATTTTGGCAGAGGCATCTGAAGGTTTTATATCAAATGGTATTTTACTGTACATTCTGTTGAACCTATTAGTGAAATCAGATACTGACTCACCATTTTCTTTCCTTATATTTCCAAATTCGGTAATATAGTACAAAAAATCTCTTCTATCACCCCAATGTTTCAAAAAGATATCATCAAATTTCTCGATGCCAGGTATGGAACTAGCAGGGAGTTCTTTGAACCATTTCCTGGCATGGCCATCTAAGCTTTGGACAAAAACTCGGGTCCACACATATTCCTCCTCAATGTTAAGGTTTTCAACATAACTGTAGAAGGCCTCTATATGTTCTTCGACAGTCACATCACCCTCACCTATAAATTTGGGCATATACTTCTGATAGTCTCTGGTAGGCATAGTTGATAATGGATTTGGAAATATAAGTGGTGCATACCTAGCAGCTAGGATTTGTTGCATATTGGTCAAAGGAGGGGGTGCAACCATAGTGAGAAAGGGTGAGAGAGGTGATAGTCTTTTCTTTGATTCCTCGACACTGGGGAAATTTGAAGGAGGTGAATTTTCTAACGGAAAAGAAGTCTGATATGAGGCTCTATAGAAATTTGCAAGCTATTCAACTAAGTTTTCTTCACCTTTAGCAGGCAACTCTTGAAGAAGATGTTCTACAACAAGGATGCTAGTGTAAATTTTTAAATGATCTTCTTTCTGTTGTGAATGAAAAGACTCAAGAGAGGAAGAACTATGATTTCTTTCTAAGGACTTAGATGATTTTTCAACCAATTTTGAATCTATCAATTCATCATCATCGATATTTTCCTGTTGATAAGAAAAACTTGATTCTTCTACAACAGTTACAGTTTCTTTTTCATTAGCACTTTTGGAAAAAGATTCAATTTTTTTTTTGTAGTAGATTTTTTAGAACTAAAGAGAGGATTACCTTCAGTGTCTTCTTTTGAAGTTTGACCCTGAAATGATTTTCCTCTTTTGAGAATTAGTTATGGATTCGGCACTGGTGTGACAGGTGATTCTTGTGGATTCACCATGGTACTGATCCTTTTGGGAGCCAGGATGAACTTGTGGATTCACCAGATAGATAATTACAACCAATGTAATGTCTAATCCTTGTCTATCATCAAAGATAAACTCTGTGTTGTATCCCAGGAAAGATGATCTTCAGTCTCGATTCCCTGGCAACGACCCCAATTTGTTATCACTCCAAGGAACTTTTTAGGGTTGTAGACTAAAGATTCTTGGTAACTTAAGAATATGGTAAATTTTGTATGCTTGGAACAATAGGATAACTCAATAGCTAATGAAAAGGACCACTTCATGCATTCGAATGAGACAGTGCTCTTAGAACTCAATGATCAGACAACAAAGTTTGAATAGGAGATGAAGAATACTAGTCTAGATAACCAAATACAACAATGTGCAGGGTCATACAAGATAGCAAGAAGACCTTTAATTCAAGTTCATGAGCTAAATAAGAAGATAACAATTCTTAGATGCTGAACTAAACTGAAATAACGGACAGAATGATGAGATATATGAGAAAATCTGTCATTGAAAACAAAAGAGGACTGTGATTCTATTATCAATAAAAGAGTCTAGTACAATAGTCAAAAAATGTCTCCCAAATTGAACCCTGATCTCTTAGAAAAGATAGGCATTTATAGCCTTTTACAATCAGTTTTTATATCCTGAAAACTTGGATCTCTATGTCTAAATATAGAAAACAAAACTAACTAAATACAATTCGATAATCAAAAGACTAGTTCCTAGGACTTGAACTGTCTTCTTTGTTGATCTTTGACATCTGTTCTTCATTACTTTTAGCACTCTATTGTGTCATGGGGGGGTAAAGACACATGTCTTCTATAGCTAGAATCTTTCAATAACCATAACCAAAACTTTAGTTGACCAATTTAACATTTGGTCCCAAAATCTCCACGAATATTTGATGCTGAGTGTTTCTTGATTTGGTGGTTAATCATTCGATGCTCCCATACCTTTTCTAATAATCCAAAATCACTTTTCTCCAGCTTAAATTTCCAAAAATTTCTTTCTGTAGTTTCACCAGCTAATTCACCTTACGAACTACTAGTTAGCCAGTGAAAGTTCTACTTTTCACCAGCTAACTGGTTATAATTTTTCCCTTTGCGCTGGTGAAAGATCTGTCTTTGCCCAAAAAGAAACCTTTCATATCCAAAACTATTGTTTTACCAAAAAACTCAGTGTTCCTTTGATTTATCTCCCTACAAATTCACAGCAACTTGGGCCAGTACCTGTAGATCTGGAAGTGTATTAAGCTTCTCCTTCAGTTTGTTGATTTTCCTCTTGAGGTGTTTTGCTAACCACCACAAACTGTTATAATCCTTGGTTATTTTCTTCTTTCTCTTTTTGTCTTTTACACTCTCACGAGCCAACTTCTCAAAAGCTGCATTTGTCTTTGCAAAATTTTCAAATAAGGCTTTGTATCTTGCCTTGATCACTCTTTCCAAAACCTCCTATTGTGCTATGACCTCTTTCAGCTCCTTAATTTTTTGTGATTTCTTTGACTTATTACTCTTTGAGGTTTCACCTTCATCTATGGGAGTAAAATTTTCACAGTCCTGTGCAATTTCCATGGAGTGCTCTGGACTTTTAATGACTGGACTTTCATCTTCCTTTTCTTGCTCTGTTTCTGAATCTGTGTATGGCAAATTGAGAATATTTGTCTTTTTCACTGTAGACTTCTCTGAGTTGTTTTCAAAATCTAATTTCTTCTTTGCTCTCTTAGATTTTATGCTAGAAATACTGTCCTCTGGTGGTTCTAGAAGAGCTCTCCTCCTCCTTGAGCTGCTCTGAGGAGTTCACTACTTTTTCCCTATTTTCTTCTGCTCATTCATAGGTTGAGTTTGGGTCTCAAAACCTTCCAAGAAGAGAAAGTGTTGCCAAGTCCTTCCTCTTTGTCCTAATTCCTCTAAAATTATCAGTTTGATCAAGCCAAAATGAAAAAGGGCATTTTTAATGCTTAAAGGTTCGGCTCTGATATTCTTCCACACTTTGGTTAGGCTTTTGTCAAGAAAGAAAGGCAAATTCAAGAGGGTCTTCCCTGTGAAATGATCTAGAAGTCTGAAATGATATAACATTAGTTTTTCATACCTGCCTTCTGAGGTGAAATAGAGTTGAATTCCTTTGAACAGGTCTTGCCATTCATCTTCAAGGTGAGAAACTGACATGCTTTTCTTCCAAGTGATGTCTTTGAATTCTTCCTTGAGGTATACCCTGAAATTCAAATTCTTGGTCATTGTTGTCTTAAACCATCTTTGGCCCATTCTAGGTAAGCCAATTGTTGTGGCAATGGCAGCTTCATCGACTATCATCTCTAAAGATCCCATGCTGGCTCTCTTTCCATCATAAAACTTAGAAAAAATTTCATTTGTCCTTTGGTGGCAACCATTCTGTAACTTTTTCACATAATTCATGCATCCTGCGTCTGAAAAATTCTTCTGCACATCTAGATGCAACTGCAAAAATGACAGGCTATCCAATTATTTCCTCAGCAACAACCCACTTCACTTCCTTGTCATCTGTGACTCGAACCTCAGATGATTTGCAGACAGTTGAAACTGTGATTTCTTGATTGAGCCAAGGTTTGGCGCTGGTGAAAGCTCTCCGTGTTGCCAATTTAAAACATGGAACCATATCATATTACTTGTGAACAATGCATGTTCAAAATATGAAATGCTCATTTGATGTCGCTGGGTGACTGGTACTTTCTCCTCTATCTGTAATGATGAATTGGAATTCGTCATCTCCAATCCTCTCATTGTTGGAGCATGAAATCACGAGCACGATCCACTATGATATCCTATTAAAACGTGCACAACGATATCATCATCATCATTTGCTTTGACTAGCACCTCGAAATGATTGTGTAACATGTGTCAAGCATGTCCCTTTTTTATTTCTAGAATCATGGAAAAAAACCATGTGTTTAGCACTTTCACCAACAAGCTTCTCTACGGAAGAGTACACCTTAATCGTTGAAACCCACTGCTTTCACCAACTAACATCAACCTTGCAACATGCGTTAGCTGTTGAAAAGATTTTTCACGAAAATTTTAAAAAAAACCTTTGAGGATCAACTTATTTCTAGGGAATGAATTTAAAAACCTAATTTTTGATACTAGAAGAATCTAAAAACAAAAATAGAATCCTATAGATGACCATGCTATCACCTACAAAATGGAACCAAGTGACTGATTCATTTTGGGAGCTAACAAAATCTACTTGGACAAAATCAGGAACTGATGAGGAACATGGATGAAGTCAAGGAGTAGTGAGACACGAGACTGCCTTTGGTTAGGGAGTGGTGTAAAGTGGCAGCAACCATGAAACTGAATCTAGTGTCAGGGGGACATCTAGATGAGAGTAAATTGTGCCAGAGGCATGACAAAATGGACAAACACAGAGATCAAAAAGGTTTCTGGACTTGTAAGATACTCGAGGTTTATGGATAATGTCAGCAAGGGTAGGAGTTTAAAAACAAAATGCCCCAACGAAGGGAGACATGGGTTGCTTTTCCAGGAAAATAAGGTCGCTAAGGGTGACGAAAAAAAGCTATGTAAATGTTGGAAACAAAGGCTTTTTACAATTACCAAATGAATACAGAATAATTTGGGATGAGTGTACAAATACATAAATGGGTGCCCCAGTGCAAGATGGTTGGGCCGGTTAGAGTGCAATTTGCATGGAGAACTGGTGGAGGTTGGGGGCCCCATGGGTGGGCTTCTGTATGAGGTAAATGGAATGGAGGGAACTTTTTGGATGGGAAAACTGATTGTGGATGAAATGGATGGTTAATGATACTGTGGAGGCATAGTCAAAATAGAACTATGAAGAGATAACCTGGGAGTCCATTGGGAAAGCTAGAAAAATGAGGAGAATGAGTATGTGGTTGATTCTCGAAAATGCGTAAGACTATACAGACTCCCATCCCTAGGGGGTGAAAGTATCATGAGTGCCAAAGTGCCAAGGGGGACTATGAATGGGACAAATCATGTGGGGGACAGTGCTACCAGTTGATAGTACCAAAATGCAGTGGAGGTGACAGTACTGCAGAGCCAGATATGAGGATCCTATAGGCACATTTTAGAGGCTGTGACTGGAGATGCAATTCAGATTCAGAGGGAATGATTACATGCCAGTGTCAATCATATACCTGAAGGGGATGTGCTAGTGTGTGATGACCTAGTACCTGCACACATGAAAACTAAATACATGACATGAAAAATATCTAACAATAAAGGACATATAATAGTTATTTGATCATTTTGAACATGAGCAGACATACCTGAGTGTGTCATGGAAAGAGGCTCTGTTGGGGAAAAGGGAAAAGGATAACCTGATGAAAATGTCTATGTAAGTGGTCGAAGATGTTTCAGAAAATGAAGCTTATAGGCTCCTCTACGAAAAAATGAAAGTGGGGAAAAGGGCTTAGATATGGAAAGTGGATCCATAATGCCATCCCAGTTTCACTGACATTATGGATGATCGGGTGGTAATTTGGTGGGAATACATGGACCTCCCATTTGCTTGAGGACTGATGAATAAATATGATCAATTACATTCATGGGAGCATTGGTATGGCTAATGCCGGCAGAAGCTCAGGAGGATGTGTGTCGCGTTCTGTGACTAATGTGTGGCAGACGTATGGGATAGATGTGCAATTATGAGTTTAATGCCCATATTCTACACATATGGCACATGAAAAATTGGTTCGTATATGTTTTTTTCCTGTGGTTGATGACATCGTAGTAGCATGGGACATCCTTGGTGGAGTGGTAAGCAAAAGGTGTTCTTGAGGAAGCTGGATAAAACTACATAGCTCGGGAAGAGAAGGACATTTGTGAGTGGGGTGTCCTTTTCTTTCACATAAGGCGTAAGGGAGTTGAACTCCAAGAGGTAGTGGAGCGATGGGATTTTTCTTCTTCCGTCTACCCCCAGCTGCAATGATGGTGCTAGTGATTGGGGGTGAGGGTGGTTTGGTAGGAACAAGTATTGGAATCTACACTGGGATTGCCTCTGACTGAGGAGGGAGGGATGGTTGAGGAACCATATTGGGTGGATGAAGATACCATACTGGGATTTTCCCTTGGAGGGGGGGGGGGATCTGTGATAAGTGGTGCAGTGGCGCTCTCAGGGAACTCCTGAGGTAGTATTTCTTTAACTAGTGGAACTTTGATATGGGTAGGGGACTCAATGATAGGAGTCTTGTCTCCGATGTCTGTTCCTTTAGAGGAAACTACACACACTTGTGCTTAAAATGATGCGTTTAGGAACGATGGTGATCCCTGATAAGTGCCCAACATGGATGGGTCATGGAATAATCCAAGGCCAATGTTGGAAACTAGAAAATCATTTGAGCTAACATGAACAAGGGGGAGGATTTTATCGATGTTGGCGGAATGGTTAGGCTCATAATGTGTATGTTGTTCGATGGTGATGATCTTCCCATTATGGGGGAACATCATCATACGAAACACAGAAGAGGCGACCGCCTTCATAGCATACATGTAGTTATGTCCGTACAAGATATTGTAATCAAGATGGGCATCGATAACTTCAATGTCAATGAGGATGGTTTTTCCCCCAAGTTCTATGGGGACATTTTGACAAGGCCCTACGGAATATGTTGGTCGACTGTCATAAGCTCGAAGGGTGATGGTAGAGGGTACTAGCTCAAGGGAGCCAATTTTCTGCCATACGTGTTTAGACATGATGCAGGTGGATGCACCTTCATCAATGATACACTGATAAACTATGGTGTTCCAGATCTTAACTAGTATCTGGAAGGCTACTTGGGCGGGAAGACGTGGTTCTCCGTTATCTGAATCAAATGTGATCAGCTGCGTCTCAACGATGTCGACAACCCCCAAGGCAGAAATAAAGGATTTTCGCTGTGATGGACAGTTTTGGAGGACCTCCGATGCAGATATGGTTGTGGGAGACTGGGCTAAGTCATCAACCAGACTATAATTATGAGCAACCCTAGCATGAGGGTTATGTACATTTCGTCGTAAAGGCATACGTGGAATACAAGGAATGGGTTTTGTGTTAGGATGTGGAACCATCAATGGTTGTCCTATAGTAGTTGGAAGTCTTTCTGAGGTGGTTGGGGTAGAGTCGGGAGGCATACCATATTGATGGTTGCGGGTTTGCAGAAAAATTTCTTCACTGGTGAGGAGGACACTACGATCAACCAAATTCCCAATTTGAGTGGCGCCTGGGTTTGGATATTGCCCCATTTGTGGTGGGGTAGGGTTGATCATTTGTTTGGTGTTCATCACACCTTGGTATGGAATGGGGTTTTGAAAAATAGTTGGAGGCAGTGATTGAAAATACTGTTGTGGAGCCTACTAAGGGGAAGATTGTGTTGGAGGGCCCTGTGAGTTCATAGATGCCCTCATCCATTGGAGATCAGGAATTTGGGGGCAATGATGAGTATAATGTCCATACTCACCACATATAGCGCAAGGGAACTTAGTTCGAATATTTTTGTTCTTTCCTTTGTTGGAAATGTTTAACAGGTAGCATATGCTTGTCATTGATGGAAAGTACAACAATGAAGATGGCATGGGTACAGGAAGAATGTACAAAGGATTGTTGGCATGTTTTACAGGCAGCATAGACTTGTCATTGATGGCAAGTACAGTAGTGATGATGTCTTAAGTACAACAGTGAAGAGGGCAGGATTAGAGTGTGTATGTGAAGACTCTGCAGAGGCGCAGAAGTCCAAGAATCCCTTGGGGATTCGGAAGTGAAAGCTCAGGAGGAACAGCGTTAAGGAAAACGCGTGTAGCAAAGCTCAAGATACAGAAGTTTGCAGAGGAGAAGGAAGACAGAGATTCACAGGCGTTGGATCCCATCCAAAATTCTCGACAGAACGAGAGCCGTTAGATTTGGTGTAGGGTCGCCAACAGCTGTCAGATCTGCAGAAGCTGCGAGGGAGATAAGCCTTGGGAGCAAGAAGAGAAGTCCCGACACGAGGAGTTGTCATTGGGATATCATCCATCGAGAAATCGGAGTTCTCAAGGTCGTGAGAATCGGGACATTGAAAGTCTCGAAATCTCGACAAAATCTGGACCGTCCATTCGTGTGGATGCGTGGCAGCGATCGAGCGCCACCGGGAGAAGCTCGACAGGAGGCTTCATCAGAGAATCGAGAATCGGAGTTTCATGAGTCCTGTGAACAATTACAACAGAAACCCCGAAATCGTGATGAAAGAAATCGCGACTGAACCTGAACCATCAAATCAACATGTGATCTAGACCCTCGATCCAACTCACGACAGTAGACCACATCAGCTATGGACACGTGGCACAACCAGGTAATGACAGGTGTCAGGCAGATTCAACACTTCAGGCACATGTAAGTCACGAATCAGAGTGACACGTGGTAGTATTTTAACACGTGTCGAACCACGTGTGACGTCAGCAGAGTATCGGGGATCGAGACATTGAAATGACAAAGTCACTTGAAATCAGGAATGTCGATTTCGGTATATGCGATATCGCAATGTAATTTGAGTCGTCAGATTAAGGTTGAATCTGAACCATTGATTCCATTCAATAGAGAGGCATCGGGGATCGGGACTTTGAAATGACAAAGTCACTTGACTTCAGGAATGTCAATTTCACGATGAGAGATTTCATGATTTAATCGCAGCCGCTGAATAAAGATTGCACCCGGACCGTTGATCATAGCCTGTGTCGGAGTTTTGGGGATCACGAATTCAAAAGGAAAAGAACACAGTGCAACGAAAACCCCGATTTCACGATATGCGATTTCACGATTTAATCACAGTCGTAGAATCAAGCTTGGATCTAGACCGTAGATATAACTCCATATCGGAGTTTCAGGGATCGCGAATTTAAAAAGGAAAGAACACAATGCAACATGAATCCCGATTTCGTGATATGCGAAATCACAATTGAATTTGGACTGTCAGATCCAGAAATGATCTGGACCGTTGATCTGACCTCTCACGGAGTTTCGGGGATCGCGAATTCAAGAGGCAAAGAACTCAATGCATCAAGAATGTCAATTTCGCGATATGAAAAATCACGATTGAATCTGGACCGTCAGATCAAGAAATGATCTGGACCGTTGATCTGACCTCTCACGGAGTTTCGAGGATCAGGATTTGTAAGTGACAAAAACTATGAACGTCAGGAATTCCTATTTCGCGATGAGTGAATTCCCGACTTAATCTGAATCGTCAGATTTGATTATGATCTGGATCGTTGATCTGATTGCTTTATGGAATTTTGTGAATCGGGATTTCTAAGCACATTGAGCATAAGGAATGCCGAAATCCGATTTAAAAAGGCAAGAAGAATAAAGGTCATCCAACGGTGTGGTTAAAACTTGACAGTGATCAGAGGGTTACTGTTCTCTCTCACAGTTAACTACTAAGTTTGGATTCTGTTAGCAAAACGGACGCATGATTGAAAATCAGTTAGCGTTTCAGTTGGCCTTTCAGTTGCTTGGACAGTTGTCTTTCTTTTTCCTAAGAAAATGGGAAGTGGAACGACCATGGGGGTGTGTATAAAATAAAATGAGACAGACTGTGTATGGCTGGCAATACTGGAGGAAAAAGAGCTTGTAATTGAAACAGAAAGGATGAGCTCAACTGTTAAAGAAAAGACGAAGAGTCTCATCTGCTAGAGAGGCTGAGGAATCTCAACACAACACGCAGTGATGTTGAACGCATGGGAAAACTGCCAGAAAAGATGAAGAGTTACCATGATGATCGGGCAGAGCACTCGAGAGGTGGAGGATATCGGCGTGGTGTGAGTATGCATAGGAATTGTGCACATTGCATGCATAAGGGGAACAGAAGATATAAGTACATGGAACAGAGAAGAGAGGTGGTTGTTGCCATTGTTGTTGGAGTTGTTGTGGTTGTTGTGTAGAAGGATTCAAGTGTGAGCAAGGAGGCAGAGCGTAGGAGTAGAAATACACAATAGAGGAAGGTTGCATTGAAGGGACATGGTGCAGAGAGTATAAATGGAGAGGAACAGAAAGTGCAAGGTGTGTGCAGAAGACACTGATGCAGACAGGGCAGAGCAGTGTAACAGAACAGTGACAAGGCTGGTAAGCCATTGAATAACTTTATTTCGTTGTAATGAGTTTCAGTATCAAGGATTAATATTGTAGGGTGGAAGGGAGGTGCTCGAGAGGACTGTTGTCCTCAGAAGTTCAAGTGGTTTCTTGAACACAGGGAGTTGTAGCTTCCATCTGGTTGCAACCAGAGAAACCAGGGTGGCAGGGTGGTGCAAGGGAGAAATCTTGTTCTCTGTTTTACAAGTTGGTGCCTGTATGATTGGAAGTTGGTGCTTCCATCCAGTTGGTGCTGGAAACACTTAGGGAGTTGGTGCTTCCTTCTAGTTGGTGCTAGAGAAACCAGGGAATTGGTGCTTCCTTCTAGTTGGTGCTAGAGAAAACAAAGATTTGGTGTTCTCAGCAAGTTGCAGCTTGCAAAACAGAGGTTGTAGCCTCATTATGAGTTGGTTCTCATATGTATGATAATGAAAAGAATGTAACTATTACTTATCATATAAAGAAAAAGAGGTTTTTACCCTGTATGGGTTTCCCCAAGAAATATCTGTCTCTATGTTTCTCATATATGTGACTGATGCTGAATGTGCCATTGTTTATTTCCTTGCATTATTGTAATCATCATTTAGTGTTTTAGCAAAGAGTTTAAAAGAAGCATAATTGTTTAAGCTCAGGTACAACTGATTCACCCCCCCCCCTCTCAGTTGTTCAACAATTGGTATCAGAGTCGGCCTCCTTTCATCTAAGGGTAGATCCTAGAGCTTAAACATGACAAGCCATGAAGGGACTTCAGTCACTAGGCCTCCTCTATTTGATGGAACAAATTTTGCCTTCTGGAAGGTTAGAATGAGATCATACCTAATGGCCTTAGGAGATGATGTATGGGATGTAGTAGAGACT
>ML791283.1:168310-192541 GCA_009831015.1 Picea engelmannii | reverse complement strand
TCACAACTTTGGCCACAAAGCTGCAAACTGCCATCTCAAGAATTACAAAGCAGATCCAAGAATAAAGTTCTTAGATAGAAAGACCAGCACATGGAAGAGGAAAGATAGTGAAAAATATGGTCAAGCACTTTCAACTCAAAAACCGAAGGCCTCTGGAAAAATAGACAGTGGATGTTCCAAGCACGTGACTAGAGACAAGGATAAGCTATTGTCAATAAGTAAAAGAAAAACAGGAAATGTGATCCTTGAAAATGATGAACCAGGCAAAATCAAGGATAGAGAGATGATGAGTTTGAGTAATGACAAAGGAGATGCATAGTAAGCTCTGCTTGTGGATGGTCTGAAACATAATTCGCTCAGTTCAAGCCAAAAGTGTGACAGAGGCAATAAATATGTGCTCACATCCAAAGAATGTAAGGTAAAGGTAAACTCAGGACAAATGGTGAATGAAAGTATAAAGAAAATTAATGATGTTGAAATTGAATCCTCCCCTGCAAGTAAAGAAGAAGATTCAAATACAATAAAAGCATGTTCAATTATCATTTTCCCCATGGATGAAGTAGGAGAAGAGCCATGTCATAAGAAGGAAGCAGAAGTCTTGAAGGTTGAGAAGGCAGACACTCAAATCAAGTTCTTGAGCAGATTCATGACTCTGGACAAGGTATTGGATAGCCAAAGATCACCAAATGACAAATCCGATATTGGACTCAACAAGGGAGAAATCAAGGCTCCTAAGAAACCTGATATAGGTCCTTCATTTGTGAGAAAGAAAAGCAGGCATGAGAGTGGGTGTAGCATTTTTCTCCTGTGATTGAATATGGACATAAAAGCCCTGGATTGAATGCATCATGGAAGAAAAATGAAAATTGCAGCAATAAAGATCGATGAGATTCAATGGGGAGATCCAAGGGCTATTTAAAAGGTACAAGTTACATTTGCACAGTGTTCTAGTAGAACAACAACATTCTGATGTACATGACATCCTGTAGAGACAACAAGAGGAAAGACCTTGCCAAGGAAAGTTAATCTTTAGGAACAAATGGAAAAACAGAGGATGTGTAGCATGAGATTTAGCAAATGTGCAGAGTGAGATGAAACGTAGGACAGAAAAAGCAAAAGCAGAGAAGAATGACAGAAAGAGTAGAAGCAGAGTAGAATAACAGAAAGAGCAGAAGTAGAGCAGAATAATAGGAAGAGCAGAAGAAGAGCAGAATGACGGAAAAAGATGATGCAGAGCAAACCAGATAACAATGACAAGGGGAGTCATCCACACATGAGAAGATTGATGAAGGAGTCCGAGTAAGAGAGGTGAGCAATTTTGAATTTTCCTCAGAGGATACAGCGGAAGTTGAAGATGAACAGGTCCAAGAATCAGAAAGAGAAGACTCTGGCTGAGACACAAATATTCTGCAGGCCTAAAATGAGAGAGTCCATCCCATTAGGGGGAGTTTGCATTGATTTAATATCTGATACCTTCTAAAACACTACAACAACTCAGGGGGAGCATGTTCTCTTTGACATTGATGTCAAAGGGGGAGAAAAGAATCTGGGTGCCTTTGTTTCCATCAATGCCAAAGGGGGAGATTGATGGAAATGTTTAACAGGTAGCATATGCTTGTCATTGATGGCAAGTACAAAAATTAAGATGGCATGGGTACAGGAAGAATGTACAAAGGATTTTTGGCATGTTTTACAGGCAGCATAGACTTGTCATTGATGGCAAGTACAGTAGTGATGATGGCTTAAGTACAACAGTGAAGAGGGAAGGATCAGAGTGTGTATGTGAAGACTCTGCAGAGGTGCAGAAGTCCAAGAATCCCTTGGGGATTCGGAAGTGAAAGCTCAGGAGGAACAGCGTTGAGGAAAACGCGCACAGCAAAGCTCAAGATACAGAAGTTTGCAGAGGAGAAGGAAGACATAGTTTCATAGCCGTTGGATCCCATCCAAAACTCCCGACAAAACGAGAGCCGTTAGATTTGGTGCAGGGTCACCAACAGTTGTCAGATCTGTAGAAGCTGTGAGGGAGATAAGCATCGGGAGCAAGAAGAGAAGTCCCGACATGAGGAGTTGTCATCGGGATATCAGCCATCGGGAGATCGGAGTTCTCAAGGTCGTGAGAACCGGGACATTGAAAGTCTCGAAATCCCGACGGAATATGGACCGTCCATTCGTGTGGATGCGTGGCAGCGATCGAGCGCCACCGGGAGAAGCTCAACAGGAGGCTTCATTGGAGAATCGGGAATCGGAGTTTCACGAGTCCTATGAACAATTACAACAAAAACCCTAAAATCGCGATGAAATAAATCTCGACTGAACCTGAACCGTCAGATCAACATGTGATCTAGACCATCGATCCAACTCATGACAGAAGACCACGTCAGCTAGGGACACGTGGCACAACTAGGTAATGACAGGTGTCAGGCAAATTCAACACTTCAGGCACATGTAAGTCATGAATCAGAGTGACACGTGACAGTATTTTAACACGTGTTGAACCACGTGTAACGTTAGTAGAGTATAGGGGATCAGGACTTTGAAATGACAAAGTCACTTGACATCAAGAATGTCGATTTCGCGATATGTGATATCACGATGTAATCTGAGTCGTCAGATTAAGGTTGAATCTGAAACGTTGATTTCATTCAATGGAGAGGCATCGGGGATCGAGACTTTGAAATGACAAATTCACTTGACTTCAGGAATGCCAATTTCACGATGAGAAATTTCATAATTTAATTGCAGCCGCTGAATAAATATTGCACCTGGACCGTTGATCACAGCTTGTTTCGGAGTTTCGGGGATCGCAGATTCAAAAGGCAAAGAACACAATGCAATGAAAACCCCTATTTCGCGATATGTGATTTCGCGATTTAATCGCAACCGTAGAATCAAGCTTGGATCTAGACCGTAGATATAACTCCATATCGGAGTTTCAGGGATCATGAATTCAAAAAGGAAAGAACACAATGCAACATGAATCCCAATTTTGCGATATGTGAAATCGTGATTGAATCTGGACCGTCACATCCAGAAATGATCTGGATCGTTGATCTGACCTCTCACGGAGTTTCGGGGATCGTGAATTCAAGAGGCAATGAACTCAATGCATCAAGAATGCCAATTTCGCGATATGAAAAATCACGATTGAATATGGACCATCAGATCAAGAAATGATTTGGACCATTGATCTGACCTCTCACAGAGTTTCGGGGATCGGGATTTGTAAGTGACAAAAACTATGAACGTCGGGAATTCCGATTTCGCGATGAGTGAATTCCCGACTTAATCTGAATTGTCTGATCTGATTATGATCTGGATCATTGATCTGACCACTTTATGGAATTTTGTGAATCAGGATTTGTAAGTATATTGAACATAAGGAATGTCGAAACCCGATTTAAAAAGGCAAGAATAATAAAGGTCATCCAACGGTGCGGTTAAAACTTGACAGTGATCGGAGGGTTATTGTTCTCTCTCACAGTTAACTACTGAGTTTGGATTCTGTTAGCAAAACGGACGCATGATTGCAAATTAGTTAGCGTTTCAGTTGGCCTTTCAGTTGCTTGGACAGTTGTCTTTCTTTTGCCTAAGAAAATGGGAAGTGGAATGGCCATGGGGGTGTGTATAAAAGAAAATGAGACAGACTGTGTATGGCTGGTGATACTGGAGGAAAACGATCTTGTAATTGAAACAGAAAGGATGAGCTCGACTTTTACAGAGAAGACAAAGAGTCTCATCTGCTAGAGAGGCTGAGGAATCTAAGCACAACACACAGTGATGTTGAACGCGTGGGAAAACTGCCAGAGAAGCTGAAGAGTTACCATGATGATCAGGCAGAGCACTCGAGAGGTGGAGGATATCGGCATGGTGTGAATATGCAGAGGAATTGTGCACATTGCATGCATAAGGGGCACAGAAGATATAAGTACATGGCACAAAGAAGAGAGGTGGTTGTTGCCATTGTTGTTGGAGTTGTTGTGGTTGCTGTGTAGAAGGATTGAAGTGTGAGAAAGGAGGCAGAGCGCAGGAGTAGAAATACACAGCAGAGGAAGGTTGCATTGAAGGGACATGGTGCAGAGAGTATAAATGGAGAGGAACAAAAAGTGCAAGGTATGTGCAGAAGACACTGATGCAAACAGGGCAGAGCAGTGTAACAGAACAACAACAAGGCTGGTAAGCCATTGAATAACTTTATTTCACTGTAATGAGTTTCAGTATCAAAGATTAATATTGTAGGGTGGAAGGGAGGTGCTCGAGAGGACTATTTTCCTCAGAATTTCAAGTGGTTGCTTGAACACAGGGAGTTGTAGCTTCCATCTGGTTGCAGCCAGAGAAACCAGGGTGGCAAGGTGGTGCAAGGGAGAACTCTTGTTCTCTGTTTTACAGGTTGGTGTCTGTATGATTTGAAGTTGGTTCTTCCATCCAGTTGGTGCTGGAAACACTCAGGGAGTTGGTGCTTCCTTCTAGTTGGTGCTAGATAAACAAGGGAGTTGGTGCTTCCTTCTATTTGGTGCTAGAGAAAATAGAGAGTTGGTGCTCTCAGCAAGTTGCAGCTTGCAAAACAAAGGTTGTAGCCTCATTATGAGTTGGTGCTCATATGTATGATAATGTAAAGAATGTAACTATTACTTATCATATAATGAAAAAGAGGTTTTTACCCTGTATGGGTTTCCTCAGGAAATATCTGTCTCTGTGTTTCTCATATATGTGACTGATGTTGAATGTGCCATTGTTTATTTCCTTGCATTATTGTGATCATCATTTAGTGTTTCAGCAAAGATTTTAAAAGAAGCATAATTCTTTAATCTCAGGTACAACTGATTCACCCCCCCCCCCTCTCAGTTGTTCAACACCCTTGTCGTGTTATATTGTTATTGGTGCCCCTTTGGGGGTCTTGGTATTGGTTGCCCCTAATGGGATAGTTGTGGGGGTCATTGTTGCCTCATCCTGGATTGTCATTGTTTTAGTTTCTTCCTTTCTTCTTATGATTTTGATTAGTCATATTCAACTATTCAAATGTATGAACCTGTTGAATGGTAAATGGATGAACAAAGTTGACATCGGCATGTGGTTGTCCCGATGGAGGATTAACCGGCTCGGGAGGACTAGGAAGTGGAAAATGTGGATTGTTATGTGGATAGGATCCATATGGCATATAGGAAGTATAGGTACTTCCACTACTGCTAGGGTTATATCCAGGGGTGAGAGACCGGATACGACATGGGTACTGGTGGGGGTGCCCCCAATGAATGAGGGGGGAACAATAGGGTATGATTGTTGGTAAAGGGGTGAAGGATAATAAGGGATTCCTCCATATGCCAGCATATATTGAGGTGTGTCATACATTGGTGGTTATTGGGGTTGTGGATTGTGGTGTGTGGTGTTACCAATCAATCTGTCTACTGAGTGAGACATCCAAGGCTTGTCTTGGCCAAATGGCACAGGTCTTGGGAGATCAGGAAGTACTGTGTACAAGTATTCTGATTCTAAATAGATGAGGTCGTATTGTTGAGCCTTACTGATGGCTTCTTCTTCAGATTGAGGGAAGGTGGAAGCTACATATTTACCGAGGAGAGAGACAAGTTATCTGAGAAACCAATCAAGACATTGTTGTTTGGTGGTTTTTGCTTTTCACAAACTACGTCGTCGACGCCACTCGTGAATGTGATCAGCGATATGTGTGGCTGAGGTTTGTTTAAAATTAGAGAGTAGTTCAAGACCATTCTCATGGTGGATTGGTAATTGTAAGAAGGTCAAAAATGCTTTGGCCAAGGACTCGAAAGTCGTATGGGACCCTAATTGTTAGTCTACGTACCACTTAGTTGATGGATTAGTGAGTGTGCATTGAAATAATTGTAGTCGGACGGAATCATCCATAATGTTGTTAGAAGAGCACCATAAGTGGAAAGTCATGACATGGTTGGTAGGGTCATCTCCTGCCTTTCCTTCAAACTTGGGGATATCTGAAGGTAGTTTGGTAGGCATTGCAGGCCATGTGGGGACATGCAATATAGGATCATTTGTGAGTTTTCTAAGATCTGGTATGTTGATAGAGGCCAAATATGGCATCTGGAGTGGTGGTGGAGGATTAGTTCCAGCCATGGTGTGAGTGTTTTCTAAACCTGACCCTTGAGGGGGACCAGGTGGGTTTGTACTTACCCCTTGAGGAGAAGATGGCCCCCTGCTTCCGTGTAAAGGAGAGTGGGTGAGTGTTTGACCTTGGGAAGTGGACCCAAGTAGGGTTGAACCAAGCAAAGATGATCCTAAGACTGTGGCACTCACAGGAGTGTGAGAAGGTGGAGCCGATGAGTTGGCAATACTAGGAACTCCCCCTAGAATAGGAGGGAGATTTAGAAAGCATCTAGAATGACGAGAGTTTTATGGGTCCCTTATGATGTCCGACTAGATAAGTGAATGTGTGCAAATGGTGGTGAGAGCAATAAATAAACAAGAGCCTTTGTTGCAATTTATGGACCTTCATAATTAGATATAATCACAAGGGTGTCATACATAAGCAATTGATAGAGAAACATATATGTGGATAGGTGGAATTTGTCCGCGTCGGAGAACAAGGAAAACAAATGCTTGTGTCTTAAGAGACGTAATGTCCTTCCTCTCCAATATCGTTGGACCTTCCAATAGCACTTGACAGTGGGGTCTGAAGCCACCGGAAGAGAAACTAGTGAAGGATGAAGCAATCAGTCATAATGAGGGGTAGAAGGGGAATATCTCGAAAGAACTGACGATATTTCCCAATAGCCACACAAAACATGATTAAGGTGCAATTGCAGCCCACAATTGCCACCTGGGTAGATGTCCTAAATTTTGGTCACTAGGTACCTCGTTCAAAGTGTGGCATTTAGATTTTCAGCCTAAGAAATGGGTCATGGGCTGGATTCTGTCCAAGAAGTGGGTGCCTCAAGGGGGGACGCAGAGAACAACCGAACATTGGCCTTCAACCCTTCACAGGTATCTCCCTACCTTATGGTGTTAGGAACATTTGACTTGGAGGATTTAATGTTCCCTATTTGACAACTTTTGTTGTTTTGAAAATGTGAGAACCAGATAAAGGGGAGTTATTTGGGTGCCTATCCCTGAAATCCTACCTAGACTAGAAGCTTTCTTTTGGCACGTACTGTGGAGGAAAACTTAGTGAGTTTTTAGAAAAAATTTAGATGTGGTTGTTTGAGATATTGGGGGTATGAGCCAATCTCGTTGAAATTAAGTGGGAGTGGATAGTTTCATCAAGAAAAGTGTGGGGTGTTTTGGAATCCCTTTGGAGGAAACTTACTTCAACCTACAAGTTTCGAGATGAAGACTATGTGAGTGAGAAGTGACTTTTGTGTGTGAATGAGTGAAAGTGTGCCAATTTTTTAATGAATTAGGTGTCACCTTGTTGCATGCATACTTCACTTGGTTCTTACAAGTCTTGATTACCTAAGTTACTATGTGTCATTGGTACAGCCTTGCGGAATTCAAAAGTCCCTAGGAAGCCAGCATGTGGACATGTGGGTCCTTTACTATACCATTAACTCCCTAATGTGATTTAATCTAAGAAAGCTTTGAAACTATCATAAATTGGTAGCATGTGGGCATGTATGGGCCCGTTACAAAACCTTTAAACTTCCCTGGTGAGTTAATCTAAGAAAGTAAATTTCAACACTATCATATCTTTGTAGCATGTGGGCATGTATGGGCCCTTACAATTTTAAGGTGTGTTTTGAAAAATAAACTAAGAGGAGTCCCGAGGGGGCTGTTGTCCTCTCCTAAAGATTTTGTCTTTTTTAAGGGAGATAAAATTTTCCCTCAACCTCTTTCTGATTCTCAAGATTACTTTGAAGCGCGAGAGAAGAGCATACTCAACAATTGATACCCAATTTCTAGTCCTAATGCAAGTTTTATATGTGATTACAAATGATTCCAACTTATACTCTTAGTCAAAGCAAATCATCCATGTGGAAAAATGAAAGAAAAAGATGAAATAATGATTTTAAACCCCCTAAGTGTCTATGTGTTTTGACTAATCCCTTTATATGGAGAGGGAACTAAGTGTGGTGCAGATTACACCATGCATGGAATCAACTTTAAGAAATCTATGGGCTTTCAATTGATCATAAAAAAGATAACAATGTGTATTTTTTTGCACAGGTGCGCAGGTCTCAGGCTAGACAGAGGTGCTCCAAGTGCCAATGCGAGAACTAGAAGACGGTGATGGGCGCAGGTGCACGGAAGGCATTGAGTAATACGGTGATTTTGGCACGCGTGCACACGATGCGCAAATTTGGGCCGATAAACCCACACACATCTGTCACACGGCCGTGAAGAAAATTCTGGATGAAATTCCTTCAACTCAGCTTTGAATTTGGCTTCATGTAGGTCGGCTTGGGCCGGTTATGGTACCTGCAGGTTAAATAAACAAAAAGAAGAGCTAAAATAACCCAAATGGGGTGGGAAATTGATACCTTTCGTTGGTGGAGTCGTCAATCTGCTGTGCCTCTTTTGTCACCTAAATGAGAAAAACAGAGGTGCTTACAAGCTTAGTTGGGTTATCTAAGAAAGACTACAGTAAAGGAAAGGGTTAGAAGAATAAACATAAAAGACTAAGCTAAGAATTAAAATAGGAAGGGAAAAACAATTAAACTATTGTGCATAAGGACATAAGAACAAGAAACCAACAAGACTCATGTCACCAATGGAAAGAATTGTATTAGTGAAAAGAAAACACCAAAGAGAAAGGGGACTTTGGGTCCCTTCTTTCTCCAAGGGAGGGCTCTTAGACCCCCAAGATTGAGCTCTTCTTACAATTTGAAAACTTGAAAAAAATGGTGAAAGAACCCCAAGCTAACCCACTCAAAAGGTGATGTGGATTGCCCAAATGGAATGGTGCTAGTATGCTCTTGATGAGTAAAGAGGTTTCCCCAAGAGAATAGCAGCATGATAACCTTGCAAATGAATTCCTTGAAAATATAGTGCACCCATGGCCTCCTTTTATAGCATAGCTTTGAGGCATTATGCAACCAACTTTTAGTGTGTAAAGGAGTTGTTTAGGGCACCTTTAGGTCTTTGACCAGCCACCCAGCTTGATCGAGCTGAGATTTGGATGTCAAATCGACTAGGAAGCTGAACCAGAAGTGGGTAGGAGGTTGAACAACATCATAAATGCACCGTTCTCTGGTGTGCATGGCTTTTAGCATCCTCATTCATGCATTGTGTGCATGTGTGCTTTTCCTACGTTTCTTGATAGCGCATGTGCGCGGGCACCCTATGTAGTCATTGTGCATCTTGATTTTATAACTGGTTGTATAGTTTTGGACCTTTTGAAAATGTTCTTTTGGTAATTTTGGTCCATGGGTGAACTCATAGTTGTTTGAAGATGTTGGATTCCTGTAACCATTTGTGGACGAAATTTCAATGATAACAGATGCCCCTTGATGGATGAGGTTAGGAGCATATGGATGTCCGAAATTCATCAATGTTTCTTCTACTGAGAGTACCATTGTAAGAAAGAGAAATAGTGAGAGTATCAAGAGTGACCCGTTGGAGGGAGAAGGGAACCTATAGGACCCAACCTTTCGCAAGGTGTGGAAAACAAATTGTGTACAAACGAGGTGGGCATGCCCCATGCTTGTGCTGTGTAACTCAAAAATGTGTAATACAGTAACTGAAACTGTGTGTTGGTGTAGATCAATGTAGCGCCCTCCGAGGTGGTTTAATAATGACAGAGGAAAATTTTGATGGTGAAAAAACTCTGAAAAAGGGTAAGGACACCTATGAGAGGTGGCGATTATACTCAGGCATTGATAGCCTATCAAATTCCAGAGGTCTTCGGCATATATGAAAATAAAATACAATAGTCGCAAAGTAAGACCCACCATGACATGAAAAAGAGTTTAATTTGAATGTCATGGGGGTCAATGATAGCATAGGGAAATAATGGTTCTCTCTGTGTTGTCCGAGACACCTCATTGTAAAGGTAATGAGAGTCAAGATATTGTCGCCCTCCAGGAAACTATGTTGATGTCGAAAGAAAGGGAGACGCGACTTCAAGAAGTGGAACACTTCATGAAATCTACTTTTACAAAATCAGGAACTAATGAGGAACATGTACGAAGTCGAGGAGTAGTGAGATGCAAGACTGCCTTTGGTTGGGGAGCCGTGTAAAGTGGCAGCAACCGCAAACTGAATCTAGTGTCAGGGGGACATCTAGATGAGGGTAAATTGTGCCAGAGGTGTGACAAAATGGACAAACGCAGAGATCAAAAAGGTTTATGGACTTGTAAGATACTCAAGGTTTATGGATAATGTCAACAAGGGTAGGAGTTTAAAAAAAAAATGCCCCAACCAAGGGCGACATGGGTTTCTTTTCCAGGAAAATAAGGTTGCCAAGGGTGACAACAAAAAGCTATGTAAATGATGGAACCAAAGGCTTTTTACAATTACCAAATGAATAAAGAATAATTTGGAATGAGTGTACAAATATAGAAACGGGTGCCCCAGTGCAAGATGGTTGGGTCGGTTAAGATGCAATTTGCATGGAGAACTGGTGGAGGTTGGGGACCCCAATGGGTGGGTTTTTGTATGAGGTAAATGGAATGGAGGGAAATTTGTGGATGGGCAAACTGATTGTGGATGAAATGGATGGTTAATGATACTGCGGAGGTGCAGTCAAAATAGAACCGTGAAGAGATAACCTAGGAGTCCATTGGGAAAGCTAGAAAAATGAGGAGAATAAGTATGTGGTTGATTCTTGGAAATGCGTAAGACTATCAAGACTCCCATACCTAGGGGGTGAAAGCAGCATAAGTGTCAAAGTGCCAAGGGGGACTATGAATGGGACAACTCATGTGGGGGACAGTGCTACTGGGTGATAGTACCAAAATGCAGCGGAGGTGACAGTACTGCAGAGCCAGATATGAGGATCCTACAGGAAAATTTCAGAGGCTGTGACTGGAGATGCAATTGAGATTTAGAGGGAATGATTACATGCAAGTGTCGATCATATACCTGAAGGGGATGTGCTGGTGTGTGTTGACCTAGTACCTGCACACATGAAAACCAAATACCCGACATGAACAATATATGACAATAAAGGACATATAACAGTTATTTGATAATTTTGAACATGAGTAGGTGTACCTAAGTATGTCATGGAAAGAGGCTCCGCTGGGGAAAAGGGAAAAGGATAACCTAATGAAAATGTCTGTGTAAGTGGCTGAAGATGGTTCGGAAAATGGAGCTTATGTGCTCATGTACCAAAAAATGAAAGTGGGTGAAAGGGCTTAGATATGGATGGTGGGTCCATAATGCCATCCTAGTTTCACTGACACTATGGATGATCAGGTAGTAATTTGGTGGGAAGACATGGACCTCCCCTTTGCTCGAGGATTGATGAATAAATATAATGAATTACATTCACGGGAGAATTGGTATGGAGTGTCGATGGAAGATCAGGAGGATATGTGTTGCAGACATATGGGATAGATGGGAAATGATGAGTGTAATGCCCATATTCTACACATATGGCACATGCGAAATTGGTTCGTATATGTTGTTTGCATGTGGTTGATGATGTCATAGTAGCATGGGACATCCTTGGTGAAGTGGTAAGCAAAAGGAGTTCTTGAGGAAGCTGGATAAAACTATGTAGCTCGGGAAGAGAAGGAAATTTGTGAGTGGGATGTCCTTTTCTTTCACCTAAGGTGCAAGGGATTTGAACTCAAGGAGGTAGTGGAGCGATGGTCTCCTTCTTCTTCCGTCTACCCCTAGCTGCAACGATGGTGCTAGTGATTGGGGGTGAGGGTGGTGTGGTAGGAACAAGTATTGGAATCTACATTGGGATTGCCTCTGACTGAGGAGGGAGGGATGGTTGAGGAACCATATTGGGTGGATGTAGATACCATACCAGGATTTTCCCATGGAGGGGGAGGAGATCTGTGATAAGTGGTGTGGTGGCACTCTCAGGGAACTCCTGAGGTAGTATTTATTCAACTGGTGGAACGTTGATATGGGGAGGGGAATCAGTGCTAGGAGTATTTTATCTGATGTTTGTTCCTTTAGAGGAAACTCACACACTTGTGCTGAAAAAGATGGGTTTGGGAATGGTGGTGCTCCCTGATAAGTGCCCAACATGGATGGGTCATGGAATAATCCAGGGCCAATGTTGGAAACTGGAAAATCATTTGAGCTAACATGAACAAGGTGGAGGATGTTATCGATGTTGGTAGAATGGTTAGGCTCGTAATGTGTAAGTTGGTCGATGGTGATGATCTTCCCATTATGGGGGAACATCATTGTACGAAACACAGAAGAGGAAACCGCCTTCATAGCATACATGTAGTTGCATCCTAACAATATATTGTAATCAAGCTGGGCATCGATAACTTCAATGTCAATGAGGTAGGTTTTTCCCCCAAATTCTATGGGGACATTTTGACAAAGCCCTGTGGAAGATGTTGGTTGACCGTTGTAATCTCGAAGGGTGATGGTAGAGGGTACTAGCTCAGGGGAGCCAATTTTCTGCCATACATGTTTAGACATGATGCAGGTAGATGCACCTTCATCGATGATACATCGATAAACTGTGATGTTCCAGATATTAACTGGTATCTGGAAGGCTACTTGGGCGGGAAGATGTGGTTCTCCATTATCTGAATCAAATGTGATCAGTTGTGTGTCAGTGGTGTCGACTGCCCCCAAGGATGAAATCAAGGATTTTCGTTGTGATGGAAAAGTTTGGAGGACCTCCAACACAGATATGGTTGTGGGAGACTGGGCTAAGTCATCAAGAACACTATAATTATGAGCAACCCTAGCATGAGGGTTATGTACATTCTGTCGTAAAGGCATACCTGGAATGCGAGGAATGGGTTCTGCGTTAGGATGTGGAATCATCAATGGTTTTCTTGTAGTAGTTGGAAGTTTTTCTGAGGTGGTTGGGGTAGAGTCGGGAGGCATACCATATTGACGGTTGCAGGTTTGCAGAATAATTTCTTCATTGGTGAGGAGGACACTGCGATCAACCGAATTCATAGGTTGAGTGGCACCTGGGTTTGGATATTGCCCCATTTGTGATGGGGTAGGGTTGATCATTTGTTGGGTGTTCATCACACCTTGGTATGGAATGGGGTTTTGAAAAAAAATTGGAGGCAATGGTTGAAAATACTATTGTGGGGCCTGCTGAGGGGCAGATTGTGTCGGAGGGCCCTGTGAGTTCACGGATGCCCTCATCCATTGAAGATCAGGAATTTGGGGGAAATGATGAGTATAATGTCCATACTCACCACATATAGCACAAGGGAAGTTAGTTCGAAGATTTTTGTGCTTCCCTTGTCATGGTATATTGTTATTGGTGCCCCCTTGGGGGTCTTGGTATTGGTTGCCCCCAATGGGATGGTTGTGGGGGTCACTCCCGCCTGGTACTAGATTGTCATTGTTTCAGTTTCTTCCTTTATGCTTATGAGTTGGATTGGTTGTATTCAACTATTCAAATGTATGAACCTGTTGAATGGGAAATGGATGAACAAAGTTGACGACGACATGTGATTGTCCCGGTGGAGGATTAACTAGCTAGGGAGGACTAGGAAGTGGAAAATGTGGATTGTTATGTGGATAGGATCCATATGGCGTATAGGAAGTAGAGGTACTTCCACTACTGCTAGGGTTATATCCAAGGGTTGGGGGTGGGCCCGTATTGGATTGAGAGACCGAATACAACATGGCTACCAGTGGGGGTGCCCCCAATGCCTGAGGGGGAACAATAGGGTATGATTTTTGGTAAAGGGGTGAAGGATAATAAGGGATTCCTCCATATTCCAGTGGATATTGAGGTGTTCCATACATTGGTGGTTTTTGGGGTTGTGGATTGTGGTGTGTGTTGTTACCAATCAATTTTTCTGCTAAGTGAGACATCCCAGGCTTGTCTTGGCCAAATGGCATGGGTCTTGGGAGATCAGGAAGTGTTGTGTACAAGTATCCAGATTGTGAATAGATGAGGTCATATTGTTGAGCCTTACTGATGGATTCTTCTTCGGATTGAGGGAAGGTGGAAGCCACATCTTTACCAAGGAGAGAGACAAGTGATCTGAGAAACCAATCAATACATTGTTTTTTGGTGGTTTCTCCTTTGCACAAACTACGTCGTCGACGCCACTCGTGAATTTGATCAATGATATGTGTGGATGAGGTTTGTTTAAAATCAAAAAGTAGTTCAAGACCATTGTCATGGTGGATTGGTAATTGGAAGAAGGTCAAAAATGCTTTGACCAAGGACTTGAAAGTCACATGGGGCCCTGATTTTTCCTCTACATACCACTTGGCTGATGGACCAGTGAGTGTGCATTGAAATAATCGTAGTCGGATGGAATCATCCATAATGTTGTTGGAAGAGCACCATAAGTGGAAAGTCATGACATGGTTGGCAGGGTCATCTCCTGCATTTCCTTCAAACTTGGGGATATCTGAAGGTAGTTTGGTAGGCATTGCAGGCCATGTGGGGTCATGCAATATGGGATCATTTATGAGGTTTCTTAGATCTGGTATTTTGAGAGAGGCCAAATATGGCATATGGAGTGGTGGTGGATGATTAGTTCCAGCCATGGTGTGAGTGTTTTGTGAACCTGACCCTTGAGGGGGACCAGGTGGGTTTGTACTTACCCCTTGAGGAGAAGATGGCCCCCTGCTTCTGTGTAAAGGAGAGCGGGTGAGTGTTTGACCTTGGGAAGTGGACCCAAGTAGGGTTGAACCAAGCAAAGTTGATCCTAAGACTGTGGCCCTCACAAGAGTGTGAGAAGGTGGAGCTGATGAGTTGGCAAGACTAGGAACTCCCCCTAGAATAGGAGGGAGATGTAGCAAGCATCTGGAATGGCGAGGGTTCTATGGGTCCCCTATGATGTCCGACTAGCTGAGTGAATGTGTGTGAATGGTGGTGAGAGAAATAAATAAACAAGAGCCTTTGCTACAATTTATGGACCTTCACAATATATTTCACAATTAAATATAATCACAAGGGTGTCATACATAAAGAAATTGATAGAAAAACATATATGTGCATAGGTGGAATTTGTCCACGTGGGAGAACAAAGAAAAGAAGTGCTTATGTCTTAAGAGACGTAACGTCCTTCCTCTCAAATAGCACTGGACCTTCCAATAGCACTCGACAATGGGGTCTAAAGCCATCAAAAGAGAAACTAGTGAAGGATGAAGCAATCAGTTATAATGAGGGGTAGAGGGGGCATATCTTGAAAGTACCGGCGATATTTTCCAATAGCCACACAAAATCTGATTAAGGTGCAATTGCAGCCCACAATTTCCACCTGAGTAGATGTCCTAAAGTTTGGTCACTAGTTACCTCGGTCAAAGTGCGACATTTAGATTTTTGTCCTAAGAAATGGGTCATGGGCTAGATCCCGTCCAAGAGGTGGGTGCCTCAAGGGGGGATGCACAAAACAATTGGACCTCGGCCTTCAACCCTTCACAGGTATCTCCCTGCCTTATGGTGTTAGGAACACTTGACTTGGAGGATTTAAAATTCCCTATTTGATAACTTCTATTGTTTTTAAAATGTGAGAACCAGATAACGACGAGTTATTTGGATGCCTATCCCCGAAATCCTACCTAGACTAAAATATTTCTTTTGGCACCTCCTGTGGAGGAAAACTTAGTGAGTTTTTAGAAAAAAATTAGATGTGGTTATTTGAGGGATTGGGGGAGTGAGCCAATCTCGTTGAAATTAAGTGGGAGTGGATAGTTTCGTCAAGAAAATGGTGGGTTGTTTCGGAATCCCTTTGGAGGAAACTTACTTCAACCTCCACGTTTCGAGATGAAGACTATCTGAGTGAGAAGTGACTTTTATGTGTGAATGAGTGAAAGTGTGACAATTTTTTAATGAATTAGGTGTCACCTTGCTGCATGTGGAGTTCGCTTGGTCCTTACAAGTCTTGATTACCTAAGTTACTATGTTTCATTGGTACAGCCTTGTGGAATTCAAAAGTCCCTAGGAAAATAGCATGTGGACATGTGGGTCCTTTACTATTCCTTTAACTCCCTATGTGATTTAATCTAAGAAAGCTTTGAAACTATCCTAGCTTGGTAGCATGTGGGAATGTATGGGCCCGTTACAAAACCTTTAAACTTCCCTAGTGATTTAATCTAAGAAAGTAAATTTCAATACTATCCTATCTTTGTAGCATGTGGGCATGGATGGGCCCCTACAAGTTTAAGTGTGTTTTGAAAAATAAACTAAGAGGAGTCCCGAGGGGGCTATTGTCCTCTCCTAAAGATTTTGTCTTTTTTAAGGGAGATGAAAATTTCCCTCAACCTCTTTCTGATTCTCAAGATCGCTTTGAAGCGTGAGAGAAGAGCATACTCAACAATTGATACCCGATTTCTAGTCCCAATGCAAGTTTTATATGTGATTACAAATGATTCTAACTTATACTCTTAGTCAAGGAAAACCATCCATGTGGCAAAATGAAAGAAAAAGAGGAAATAATGATTTTAAACTCCCTAAGTGCCTATGTGTTTTGACTAATCCCTTTATATGGAGAGGCAAATAAGTGTGGTGCAGATCACACCATGCATGGAATCAACTTTAAGAAAGCTATGGGCTTTTAATAGATCATAAGAAAGCTTACAATGTGTATTTTTCTGCATAGGTGCGCGGGTCTCAAGCTAGATAGAGGTGCTCTGAGCTCCAATGCGCAAACTAGAAGAGGTTGATGGGCACAGGTGCATAGAAGGCGCTGAGTAATACAATGATTTTGGGGCACGTGCGCATGATGCATGACTGTGGGCCGATAAAACCATGCACATCTGTCACGCAGCCGTGAAGAAAATTCTGGATGAAATTCCTTCAACTCGGCTTTGAATTTGGCTTCCTATAGGTCGGCTTGGGTCGTTTATGGTACCTGCAGGTTAAATAAACAAAAAGAAGAGCTAAAATAACCCAAATGGTGTAGGAAATTGATACCTTTTCCCAGTGGAGTCGCCAATCTGTTGCACCTCTTTTGTCACCTAAATGACAAAAACAAAGGTGCTTACAAGCTTAGTTGGGTTAGCTAAGCAAGACTACAGTAAAGGAAAGGGCTAGAAGAATAAACATAAAAGACTAAGCTAAGAATTAAACTAGGAAGGGAGAAAACAACTAAACTATTATGCATAAGGACATAAGAACAAGAAACTAACAAGACTCATGTCACCAATGGAAAGGATTGTATTAGTGAAAAGAAAACACCAAAGAGAAAGGGGACTTTGGGTCCTTTATTCCTCCAAGGGAGGGCTCTTGGACCCCCAAGATTGATCTCTTCTTACAACTTGAAAACTTGAAAGAAATGGTGAAAGAATCCCAAGCTAACCCACTCAAAAGGTGATGTGGATTGCCCAAATGGAATGGTGCTAATATTCTCTTGATGAGAAAAGAGGTTTCCCCAAGAGAATAGCAGCAGCATAACCTTGCAAATGAATTCCTTGAAAATATAGTGCACCCATGGCCTCCTTTTATAGCATAGCTTTGAGGCATTATACAACCAGCTTTTAGTGTGAAAAGGGGTTGTTTAGGGCACCTTTAGGTCTTTGACCAGCCACCCAGTTGGATCCAGCTGAGATTTGGATGTCAAATTGACTTGGAAGTTGAACCAGAAGTGGTGGGAGGTCGACCAACATCATAAATATGTCGTTCTCAGGTGTGCATGGCTTTTAGCGTCCACGGTCGTGCATCGTGCACATGTGCACTTTTCCTGCATTTCATGATAGCGCATATGCACGCACGCCTTGTGTAGTCATAGCGCATCCTAATTTTATAACTGGTTGTATAGTTTTGGACCTTTTGGAAATGTTTTCTTGGTAATTTTGGTCTGTGGGTGAACTCATAGCTATTTGAAGATGTTGGATTCCTGTAACCATTTTCGAACGAAATTTCATTGATAACACTAATCACTTTGACCGAAGTGATAATGGATCCCTTAGGATACAAGAGAACATGCTCATCATAGAACAATACCTCATATCCCCTATCCTCAATAGTGGGAACTCAAACCAAGTTCTTCTTCAAGCCTGGAACATATAGGTCATCCCTCAACAACATGAGAGGTAGAGACTCCCTCTGAAATGGTATTGTCCCACTACAAACTTCCTTGACCACTAAGTCACTCCAAGAACCACCTCAAGATCTCCAATCTCTATAAGATCAGTGAAGTAGTCATGAAAACTTGTTGATCCAGGTGGATATCGGTGGCCACCCACCTATTCTAACCGGCTCATCTTGGTAGTTTCTTAATTTGGTAGTTTGCTTCATAGTTTTCGGGTCATGAACATCCAAGATTATTTCGAGGCCCTAAAACACGTTTTTAGGGCTCACAACAGTCAAACTATAGACGAAGTCACGCTTTGACAACATAATGTGTAATCCTATGATAGACCATTCCAACGGGCTATCGTGCACTTAAAACAAAGATCATATGCAAAAGTTACGACCCTAAGAAGTTGATGTACCAACTTACCCCAATGGGGCCCACATGAATTTTGGTGCTTCATCTCCTAGGGTTAGGTTTTTGGATGTCTAGGGTTTGGGCATTCATGTTTATTGTAAAAAGGATTTTAGAGCCTCATTGTACTGATATTCTGGTGAATGAGCATAGCCATCACATCTTTTCTCAAAGATAAGCTGCCACCATTCTAGCAAGCTTGTTTCAGTCTGCATTTTACAATTTCAACATATTTCTTATTTAATAGAAGTCAAGTTTTACTATATCTCTGTTATTATTCATTCTGTCTCTGTGTTAGTATTATAAATTTGCGTGGCATTTCATTATGCTCATAAATATGGATCAATGGTGTCAATGCGGTCTGCTTCTTGTTGTTTTTAGTGCATGTCCCCAACGAGGTTAGGGTATAGAGAGTTGGGTCTCGAGCTTGTTTCTCTTGAGGAAACCTTCTCTCACAGGCCCAAGAAACCTTCCATGGTGGGAGAAAATAAAGACGACGAGACAAGAGATCCTTTCAAAATGTTTCTCGTGGAATCCCTCGAGCGATAGAGGAACAAGATGATGGACAAATTTGCACAAATCGTTCGACGGCTGCTAACAAGTGACGCATCTACCTCAAGAGAAGGTGTCACCCCCTTCAAGGTACAAATCAATTTTGATATTCCTATATTTGAAGGTCAAATAGATGCAGATATCATAGATAAATGGTTAAACCTTCTAGAAGGGTATTTTTTTGTTCATAAATTTTTTGATAGAGAAAATATTACATTTGCGCTCCTAAAGGCAATCCCCCATGTCAAATATTGGTGGGAGACATTCTTTGAGCAAAAGGAAATATGGGGTTCCACATTATTTTCATTTGCACCCACCTGGGGTTCCTTAAGGGATGATATTAAGGAGAAATACTACTAATCTGGATTTTATGAGCAGAACAAAATGAATACAGATTATTAATAGGTGCTTAACACAAAATAACAGAGATATAGTAAGACTAGTTTTCTATTCAATAACAAAATAAGCTGAAACTGTAAAATGCAGCGGAAACAAGCTTGCTGGAATGGTGGCGGCTTATCTCTGAGAAGAGATGTGACGGTTGCATGCATTCGCAAGAAGAAGATTACAATGAGGCTATGAATGCCTCTTTAAAAAAACAAGAATTTCCAAAACACTAGACATCCAAAAACCTAACCCTAGGAGATGAAGCGCCAAAAGTCATGTGGGCCCCGTTTGGGTAAGTTAGTACATCAACTTCCCGAGGTCATAACTTTTGCATACAATCTCTGTTTTAGACGTGTGATAGCCCGTTGGAAAGGTATCATCAAGGAGATTTATTTTGGGGGATAAACCATTCCTTTGGATATCATTGAGGAGATCAATCCCGAAAAACCTTCATTTATGCCCTCAAAATAGCCCCAGAAGTTAAAACTGCTAAAACTACTAAATTGCCAAAATTGTCAAAAAACTGTTTTGAGCCAGTTGGAAAAGGTGGGTGGCCACCGATATCCATCTGGATCAATCCTCCCTCCTTAGGAAGTAATTTTTTCCATTGCGTTGAGGTCCCCCATCAGATGAAGAATTTTTTGCTGAATTTGGGCCCGGGTGAGCCACATGCCTTAGTGCAGGAGCTACCCTGCTTTGATGAATCGATAAAGTTGGATCCTTTGTTGTCAAGTTTGTTGGAAATACTAAAACAACTGAGAGGGGGGGTGAATCAGTTGTTTATGAGATTAAACAATTTTATACCTTTTAAAAATTATTAATCTTCCTTCAAGTGATTATCAACAACATACAGCATATGGACAGTAAAAGTAAAGACCATCAGTCACACATAAAGTACACACAGAGACAGATTTTCACGAGGAAACCCATAAAGGGAGAAAACCTCTTCTTCTTCGAAATGATAGGCAGTCTTTTTCAGTTCTTTACATCATTTACAATTGAGCACCAACTCAATGTGAGGCTGCTACCTTTGTTTTACAAGCTGCAACTTGTTTGAGAGCACCAACTCTCTGGTTTCTCTAGCACCCTCTAGAAGGAAGCACCAACTCCCTGAATATTCTAGCACCAACTAGATGGAAGCACCAACTTCTTGAATGTTCCAGTACCAACTGGATGGAAGCACCAACTTCCAGTTACACAGGCTCCAACCTGTATAACAGAGAACACTTGTTCTCCCTAGCACCACCCTGCCACCCTTGTTTCTCTGGCTACAACCAGATGGAAGCTACAACTTCCTGTGTTCAAGCTCCAACTTGAACCTCTGAGGACAACAGTCCTCCCGAGCACCTCCCAACCTCCCTAGAATATCAAAATAGTGAATACACAGACAATTTCCCAGATAAATCAATTCTTACCTTCCTTTCTCTATTCTGTAAGTCTAATCTGTTCTGCTATTCAGATCTGCGTTTTCTCTTGCTCTACTATTCTGCTCTGCATTCCATTTCCCTCTGCACATCTGCTTTCTTTCCTACCACTCATCCTCTTCTATATTCTTCCTTACTGTTTCACTCCTTTCCTCACCAGAACAGCTCCAACGACACATTCTAGTTCATCTTCTTTTATACACACGGGCACAACGTTTCAACTTCCCAACTCCTTGGGAAAAATGACAACAACTGTCCAGCCAACCAAAATGACAACTGATCGACAACTAAATAGCAATCATGAGTCCATTTCACTAACAGATTTGTAACTAAAAGAGTTAATGTGTGAGAAAGAACAGCAACCCTCCGATCACATTCAAACCTTATCCGCACCATTGGATAATCTTCATTATTCTTGCCTTTTAAATCGGGTTTCAGCACTTTCATACGCTAGCACTCCTGAGCTTAGCTCCCGGTCTACATGACCGTCACTCCGTGACCACAACCTTACCCTGTCGGGGCTACGGGGTTTGTGATGCTTGAATGCATACACCCGCGTGTTTCGCGATCGTCCAAATGCCGACGCTCCTTTCATATGCTAGCCCTCCTGAGCTTAGCTCCCGGTCAACGTGACCGTCACTCTGTGACCAAAACCTTACTCTGTCGGGGCTATGGGTTTGTGATGCCTCAATGCATACACCCGCGTGATTCCTGATCGTCTAAATCCCGACGCTCCTTTCATATGCTATAGCCCCTTCCGGCTATACAATGGTCCATGTGACCTTCTATCACATGACCGCCACCATACTTCTCATCGGGGTTTCGGGGTTTACAATGTCAATGTGCATATGCCCCTTTGACCTGCCACCTGTCGAGCTTCTCCTGGTGGTGCCCGATCGCTCCCACGCGTCCTTCCAAATGGATGGTCCCGATTATGTCAGGATTTCGAGACTTTCAATGTCCCGGTTCTCGATACTCCGACAATGACTAGAATTAACGGTCCATATCACTTCTAATTTTAACGGCTGCGATTAAATTGTGGAATCGCATATCGCAATTTTGGGGTTCTTGATGACAATTGAATTGAACATTTCGAAATCCCGATCCCCGATACTCTGCTGACGTCACACGTGGATTGACACGTGTTAAATACTGCCATGTGTCACTCTGATTCATGAATTACATGTGCCTGAAGTGTTGAATCTACCTGACACCTATCATTATCTAGTTGTGCCACGTGTCCCTAGTTGACGTGGTCTACTGTCGTGAGTTGGATCGACGGTCTAGATCACATCTTGATCTGACGGTTCAGGATTAGTCGGGATTTCACACATCAGGAAATCGAGATTCTCGTTGCATTGTTTCTTTGACATTTCCAAAACCCGATCCTCGAAACTTCGACGTTCTCTTTACACTCTAGCTCTCCTGGCTAGGCTCCTGGCCCATATGACCGTTATCCCCATGACCATAGCCAAACCTCCTTGCACTTTAAAGACCGTACAGGTTCTCCTCGATCCAATGGTGGTCAAATCCTGCGCTCAGATCTAACGCCTGAGATCTATCCTCCTCTTCAGTGCGTGCACTTCTTGTCTTTATTCAGATCTGACGACCCTCATACTGTGGGGAATTCACCTTGGCTTTTCCTGATGGTAAACCTCGTGCAACTCCTGTTCGATCTAATGGCTGATGGGATTTTTGAATGAGATCCAACGGATCTCGATCTTTGTCTTCCTTCTTCTCTACGAAATCCTGTATCTTGGGATTTGTTGTGCACGTTCTCCTCAACGTTGTTCCTCCTTAGCTTTCACGTGCAAATCTCCACAGGATTTTATCCTTCTTATCCTGCCATCTCCACTGTTGTACTTGCCATCAATGACAAGCTTACGCTGCCTGTTCACCGAATTTGCCAACAATCTCCCCTTTTGGCATTGATGGCAACACTTGCATTCATACTCAACTCTCCTCTACATTCGTCCATTCAGACTCTCCTCTGCACCCAAAACATTTCGAAATAAACTCCTTTCTCCCCATTTGACATCAATGTCAAAGAAGAAGGATTCTTCCACTGATCTTGTTGCAAAACAGACTCCCCCTATCATCTATACGCATTTAGGAAATTCACCAGATATTCAATAAGCACTCCCCCTGACCAGGTGCACATTTTAGACACCAGAAATCATAACCCCTAACTCTTGACGAAGATATCCAAAAGGGGTTGCTTCTAATGGTTTAGTAAAGATATCAGCAATCTGTTCTGTAGAAGGTATATAGCTCAATTGAACAATTCTGTTTGTAACTTGTTCTCTGAGAAACTGGTACTTGATTGGAATATGCTTAGTCTTAGAATGAATAACAGGATCCTTGGAGACACTAATAGCACCGGTGTTATCACAGTAAATTGGAATGGGATCAGTGTAATTTATCTTCAGATCTGCAAGAGTTTGTATCATCCTTAGAATTTGTGTGCAGCAGGTAGCAGCAGCAATGTATTCTGCCTCTGTAGTGGATAATGAAATAGATCCTTGCTTCTTACTAAGCCATGCAACTAATGAGTCACCCAAAAAGAATGCTCCTCCACTGGTGCTTTTTCTCTCATCAACACAGTTTGCCCAGTCTACATCTGAATAAGCAGTTAACTGGAAATTCTGATTTCTCGGATACCACAGTCCATAAGTCACTATTCCCTTCAAATATTTGAATATTCTTTTGACAGCTACCAAGTGACTTTGTTTAGGAGCAGACTAAAAATGACCCACCATTCCAATAGCTTGCATTATATCATGACGATATGTTGTGATGTACAGAAGACTGCCTATCATTGAACGATATGTTCTTTGATCAACATCAGGTGAGATATCATCTTTGCTCAGCTTGCAACCAACCACCATAGGTGTGTTGACTGTAGAGGAATATTCCATCTGAAATTTCTTCAATATATCTTTCAAATATTTTTCTTGAGAAATAAAAATTCCTGCAGAGCTTTGTTTTACTTGTAACCCAAGAAAATATGACAGTTCCCCTATCATGGACATTTCAAATTCTGTTTTCATAGAATTAGCAAACCACTGGATAGATGATTCATTAGTATAGCCAAAAATAATATCATCTACATAAACCAAAACAACTAGTCAATCATCACCTTCAGACTTAATGTAAAGGTTATTTTCAGCAGTACCTTTCTTGAACCCTTTTTCTTGTAGAAATTTGTCTAGTCTAGAGTACCAAGCTTGTGGTGCTTGTTTTAGCCCATATAAGGCCTTCTTCAGCTTACAAACATAATTAGGATTGTCTGTCAATGAAAATCCTTCAGGTTTCTCCATATATACTTCTTCCTCTAGATCTCCATTAAGAAACGCTGACTTAACATCCATCTGATAAACTTTGAAATT
>ML791283.1:127570-163884 GCA_009831015.1 Picea engelmannii | reverse complement strand
AAGTAAAGACCATCAGTCACACATAAAGTACACACAGAGACAGATTTTCACGAGGAAACCCATAAAGGGAGAAAACCTCTTCTTCTTCGAAATGATAGGTAGTCTTTTTCAGTTTTGTACATCATTTACAATTGAGCACCAACCCAATGTGAGGTTGCTACCTCTGTTTTACAAGCTGCAACTTGTTTGAGAGCACCAACTCTATGGTTTCTCTAGAACCCACTAGAAGGAAGCACCAACTCCCTGAATATTCCAGCACCAACTGGATGGAAGCACCAACTTCCTGAATGTTCCAGCACCAACTGGATGGAAGCACCAACTTCCAGTTACACATGCTCCAACCTGTATAACAGAGAACACTTGTTCTCCCTAGCACCACCCTGCCACCCTTGTTTCTCTGGCTACAACCAGATGGAAGCTACAACTTCCTGTGTTCAAGCTCCAACTTGAACCTCTGAGGACAACAGTCCTCCCGAGCACCTCCCAACCTCCCTAGAATATCAAAATAATGAATACACAGACAATTTCCCAGATAAATCAATTCTTACCTTCCTTTCTTTGTTCTATAAGTCTGATATGTTCTGTTATTCGACTTTTCATTTTCTCTTGCTCTGTTATTCTGCTCTGCATTCCATTTCACTCTGCGCATCTGCTTTCTTTCCTACCACGCATCCTCTTCTATATTCTTCCTTACTATTTCACTCCTTTCCTCACCAAAACAGCTCCAACGACACAATCTAGTTCATCTTCTTTTATACACACGGGCACAACGTTTCAACTTCCCAACTCCTTGGGAAAAATGACGACAACTGTCCAGCCAACTGAAACGCAAACTAATCGACAACTAAATTGCAATCATGAGTCTGCTTCACTAACGGATTTGTAACTGAAAGAGTTAATGTGTGAGAAAGAAGAGAAACCCTCCGATCACATTCAAACCTTATCTGCACTGTTGGATAATCTCCATTATTCTTTCCTTTTAAATCGGGTTTCAGCACTTTCATACGCTAGCACTCCTGAGCTTAGCTCCTGGTCAACGTGACCATCACTCCGTGACCACAATCTTACCCTATCAGGGCTATGGGGTTTGTGATGCTTCAATGCATACACCCGCGTGATTCCCGATCGTCCAAATCCCATATGCTATCCCTCCTGAGCTTAGCTCCCAGTCAACGTGACCGGCACTCCGTGACCACAACCTTACTCTGTCAGGGCTACGGGGTTTGTGATGCCTCAATGCATACACTCGCATGATTCCCGATCGTCCAAATCCCGATGCTCCTTTCATATGCTATAGCCCCTTCTGGCTATACAATGGTCCATGTGACCTGCTATCACATGACCGCCACCATACTTCTCGTCGGGGTCTCGGGGTTTACGATGTCAATGTGCATATGACCCTTTGACCTGCCACCTGTCGAGCTTCTCCTGGTGGTGCCCGATCGCTGCCATGCGTCCTTCCAAATGGACGGTCCTGATTATGTCAGGATTTCAAGACTTTCAATGTCCTGGTTCTCGATACTCCGACAGTGACTAGAATTAACGGTCCAGATCACTTCTAATTTTAATGGCTGTGATTAAATCGCGAAATCGCATATCACAATTCCGGGGTTCTTGATGACAAGTGAATTGAACATTTTGAAATCTCGATTCCCGATACTCTGCTGACGTCACACATGGATTGACACATGTTAAATACTGCCACGTGTCACTCTGATTCGTGACTTACATGTGCCTGAAGTGTTGAATCTACCTGACACCTGTCATTACCTAGTTGTGCCACGTGTCCCTAGCTGACATGGTCTGCTGTCGTGAGTTGGATCGACGGTCTAGATCACATCTTGATCTGACGGTTCAGGATCAATCGGGATTTCACACATCAGGAAATCGGGATTCCCGTTGCATTGTTTCTTTGACATTTCCAAAACCCAATCCTCGAAACTCTGACAGGCTCTTTACACTCTACCTCTCCTGGCTAGGCTCCTGGACCATATGACCGTTATCCCCATGACCATGGCCAAACCTCCTTGCACTTTAAAGACCGTCCAGGTTCTCCTCGATCCAACGGTGGTTGGATTCTGTTGTATCTTGGGCTTTGTTGTGCGCGTTCTCCTCAATGTTGTTCCTCCTGAGCTTTCATGTCCGAATATCCATGGGATTTTATCCTTCTTCTCCTACCATCTCCACTGTTGTACTTGCCATCAATGACAAGCTTACGCTGCCTGTTCACCGAATTTGCCAACAAAGTTCCCTTGATATGTGTGTTCATAATATGATCATTGGATGACTGTTGTATGCAGTCAGGGTTGAGCTTTATTGGTGTCAGTTGTTCTGCTACTTCTGAGGTGTCCAATAATGGTGGGAAATAAAGGCGAAGGAGATCCACGTTGAACACTGGGTGTAGGCCAAGGAAGGGAGGAATGTTGAGCTCAAAATAATTTTCCACCACGACCTTGGCGATAGTGTATGGCCTATAATGGAGTGGGCGAAGCTTCTGATGGGGTCCTGTAAGGTGTTCTTTCTGCAAATGAAACCAAAATTTGTCGCCCACCTGAAACTTATGTGGCACCCAATGTTGATCATGGCGTTGTTTGTACTTGTCATTGGACTTCTGTAGGATATCCTGAAGCTGTTGGTGGATGTGCGGGATCCGCTCAATGAACCAGGTGGCTTTGTTAGCTTCAATTGGAGCAGGAGATGAGTCAGTCGAGGTGACTGCAAGGGGAAGTGAAACATCTATGGGACCCAATGGTTGGAATCCCAAACCCACCTGAAAGGGGTTGTGACTTGTTGAGCTATGTAGGGCTCATTTGTGGCTATGTTGGACATAGGGAAGGCTCTCATCCCATGTGCGAGGGTTCCTTGAATTATACATGTGAAGGATATGCACAATCACTCGGTTTACAACCTCGGTTTGGCCATCTGTCTGGGGGTGGAAGGTCATGGATTTGGTGAGCTTGGTGTCCAGTAGTGACTAGAGGCTCAACCAGAATGTGTTGAGAAATCGACTATCCCAATCTGAGACAATGGCTTGTGGGATTCCAAAATGCACCCAGATGCATTCAAAGAAGAGCTTGACAGTGGCCTCTGCTGTGATGCTCTTCTTGTAGGCAACCAAAATCGCCATCTTAGAAAAGTGATCAACAACCAAAAAAAAACAGTCATTTCCCCGCTTGGTGGATGAGAGGCCTGACATGTAGTCAATTGAGATGGATTCCCATGGCCTGTTAGGGGTAGGAAGAGGGGCGTACAAGCCCTATTTCTGTAATGTCCCCACTTTGGGACATCATCACAGGGCAGAGATTTATGATGACTAGAGTAGCCAGATGGATGCTAGAGCGAGTACAGGGGTATTTGAGAGACATTGTGGGGTCCAGCTTGCATTGATGATCATATTCCATAATTATGAGCCATTCTGCATAGTTTGGCTTTCGTTTCAATGCATTCCAACGATTTCCATGATTTTGACTATTTTGAGCTATAAGTCAATGGAATTCACTAAAGAGGTCATTTTGGGCACATTACTTGGAGGAACCTCTCAGTGTAATAGCTCATTGGAATCGAAAGGAGAAACACTATAGGATGGGATGGATAGAGGTGACTTTCAGTGGCTAGGGAAGCCACAAGGAGAGATAAGGAGCTTTTCAAAGGTAAAAAGGTTAATTAATTAATTAAAGTGATTTAATTAATTAATTAAGTATTAATGAAATGAAAGTCACTTTGGAGGGACAAGGTGAGCCAGAAAGTATAAAGGAAAGGCAAGGACCTCTTCTCATTCATTCATGTATGATCTTATTTTGATTTCTAGCTTCTAGCTAGTGAGCCCAATATTGGGGGTTTTGAGGGTTTTGACATAACAAACCCTAGAGGACGATTCGGTGGTGAAGGATTCCACCTATCTTGTCCCAAGCTTGGTCTCGGAGATGCAATACTCTCCCACACCATTCTAGTTCCAGATTTTTCTCAGTTGCAGGAGGATTCTACATTAGTTTCATGTGCAGATAGAGAGAGGGCACACCAGTTGAGGGATTCCAGCAAGAGGAGCGCACCATCTTTGGAGAGAGATTCGTTGTAGGAGATTGGCAGGGCCGTTGAGGATTCTATCACTTGGGTTTTCATTGTAGGGCCTTGGACATCAGATCTAGTGCTTTCTAAGACAGTTTTATGACTCAGATTATTTCTTGAGCAGTGGGGCGAATTGAAGAGAAGGAGGGCGTTTTTGAGATCCAAATCTAGTCTGTTTGGAGGGGTTAACCTTCAGATATGACCCTGAGACTTTACCTAGTAACTTGCAGTGTCCCGATCTATATTTATGGATATTTTCAGAGCATTTGGAGGCCTCCTTCAGCAGGGCCAGATTATCTAGGGTTTCAGTCATCCAGTGGGGCGCACCATTTAGTTGGGGATTTCAGATCTATAGAGATTGAGAGGGATCTTGGAGATTCGGTCACCTAGGTTGTTCTTACCATCACCCGATCTATCAGTTGGCATATTTATTAGGGCGATTGGACACTTTTGGTAGCAGGGCGGAATTACCTAGGGTTTCNATTTATTAGGGTGATTGGACACTTTTGGTAGCAGGGCCAAGTTATTGAGGGTTTTAGCCTTCTATTGGAGTGTGGCATTCTTCAGCTGGAGAGTTTGGCAGTCATATCTGCTTGTATTGGTCTTCATTTCTCATTTAGCCTTTGGAGGCATATTTTGTATTAGCGGGAGAATTTTGTAGCAGCTCTTATCTATTTTCTATCTTCTTGGCCATCTTTTGAGCATTCTAGATCGGCATCTTCATTGTAGTAGGTTTCTCTATTTTATGAATAAAGAAGAATTGAGATGTTTTGGCTTGTCTATCTTATTGCATATGGTTGAGGTATGTTCCATGGTTATATCTTTCTTTTATTTGTTGCATACACACATATAAACACATATAAAAGGTAGATCAGCAAAGTGTTTGACGAAATACCTCACTCAAAAAACGTTTTAAAAATACAACAAAACAGTCATGATCCTTGCATAATGGCTTGGGATCATTATAGTTTCTTAGTGGTTGGTTTGGAAATAGTGTAGGCAATGTAGGACCTGATATACTTGCTGACCTCCTGTCGAAGTTTCGACCAGTAGAAATATTTTTGTAGCATCGCCACTATATTTTCGACATCGAAGTGTCCTGCCACCCAACTGTAGTGGGCTTCCCAAATTAGCTTCGCTTGCTCACTTGATGGAACACAGATATGGCCCAGACGACACAAAAACCCATCCTGAAGATTTAAATTATCAACAACTGTGTTTGCACCCAACACTTGGTAGGTGGTGGCAAAGTTAGGGTCTGTCTCATAGATTTGGGGCCATCCAGATGTCTCATGGTCGCAAGAGTCTAGCACTATGGTGAATGTCATGACTAGTAGTCTGCTGAGGCAATCAGCGACGTGATTGGTGCTTCCTATTTTATATTTGATGTTGAGGTGGAATTGCTGCAAGTATGTGGACCACTTTTGATGGTGGTCATTCTACAATTTTCCATGTGTCTGCATGAACTATAGTGGCTTATGATCAGTGTGGATGACTATCTCCTTCCCAAGAATGTAATGTCTCCACTGGCGGCAGGCTTGTACAATGGAGTACATTTCTTTGTCGTAAGTAGGGTACTTGCGTACAATATCTGACAGTGTCTCACTATGATAGGCCACGGGGTGGCCATGCTGAGTGAGAATGACACCCACATCATATTCTGAAGCATCTATCTCAATTCCAAAGGGATGTTGCAGGTCTGGTAGTGAAAGTACTAGGGCTGAGCACAAGCGCTGCTTCAAATCATCAAATGCTTGTTGTTTGGTTGAGGGCCCATGCAATATGGGAGAATCCCAACATGAACCTGTGGTAGAAATTGGCAAGGCCCAAGAAGCTTTGAAGCTCAGTGAGTGTTGTTGGGGATGGCTAGTCACGGATGACTTGGATCTTGGATGGATCCACATGTATGCCATGTTGATCAATGATGTAGCCCAGGTAATAGACCTTGTCCATGTCGAAGGAGCATTTTTCCAAGTTGGTGTATAGCTTGTGCTGCCACAGGTTGTGCAGAACCTGTTGAATATGCTGCAAGTGTTTGGCCCAAGTCTTGTTGTAAATTAGAATGTCATCCAGATACACCACTACAAAAGTATTGGTGAATGGTCATAGGATATCATCCATCATCCTCATGAAAGTGGTTGGAGCATTTGTCAAACCAAAAGGCATGACAAACCATTCAAAAAGGATTTCCTTTGACTTGAAGGCGGTCTTCCATACATCTGTTTGTTCTATCGGGACCTGGTGATAGCCAGACTTCAGATCAATCTTACTGAAGTATTTGGTCCCCATGAGTTGATCAAGGAGGTCGTCGATTCAGGGAATCGAGTACCAATTTCTGACTGTGATTTTATTCAAAGCTCGATAATCAATATAGAGTCGCCAGGTTCCATCTTTCTTCTGTACGAGCACGATTGGCCTCCCACAAGGTGATGAGCTGGGATGGATGTGCCCCTTATGGAGCAGTTCTTGGATCTGTCACTTGATCTCCTCATTCTCTAACAAAGAGCGGCGATAGACTGGCCCATTGGGCAGTGGTACGTTGGGGGTTAGATCGATGGGGTGCTTAACTTGGAAGTGCAGAGGTACCCTTGTAGGTGAAAAGAAGAGATCTGAGTATTCTTCCATGACCTTATCTACTTTTGTTGTGTGGAGAGGTCGGTCGTAGAGACTCTGGATGTGGTTGTGATCTTTCTCTTATTCTGAGAGTGAATCAAGAAGAAGACAAACTTCCCTGTCTGAGAGATGACCTTCCTACATTTCTTAGTAGAGATCAAGGAAATAACACTAGGTGGGACTACATCGGGTATCCTGTACAATTTCCTGTTCAAAGTAATAATATCACTACGAGGTCTAGACTCATATATAGCATGACATTTCCATAAATAAGGTTGGCCCAAAAGAAAATCAAAAAATTTGAGAGGAGCAACATCACATAATACCTCGTCTTTGAAGGGCTTGATGTCATATGACAGTCGACACTGTTGGCTGACGCGAAGATTGCTTCCTTGGCAGAGCCATCAAATGGTGTAGGGTTGTGGGTGCGGCGTTGTTGGCAGGCTGAGCCACTTGATGACCTATGTTGATATGAGGTTCTTCTGGCTACCTCTATCAACGATGAAGTGCAGCAGGGTGCCTTTTACCCACATCTGTGAATGGAAGAGGCACTCTCCTTCTTCTGGCTCATTTGGTTCACCAGGCTAGAGCTTGGTGGTAGCAACAGTGGCACTGGATTCTATGTCAATGATCCATCTTTCCCTTTATAGTTCTGGCTCAGAGTCAGAATCTGCCTCTGATTTAGAGGCTTTCACTTCGGCCACCAACGACTGCTTTGAGCAATAGTCAGTAGTGTTATGCCAAGGGCTCTTATGGAAGTCACACCACTTGTTGGTATATTTCTTTGTCTTTCTGGTGTCCTTCTTTTCTTGTGGCTTGGACTGGTTTTCCTGATACTGTCCATATTTTCTTTTTCCTTTTTTCTGTGGGTTGGGACCGCCCTTTTCCAGCTTTTGTTGTGAGGGGTTCCCAGGCCTAAATTGTTGCATCTTTTGTTTGAGCTTCTGCTAGATTTTGATGGCATATCGGTAGGTCGCACCCAAGGATGATATGTTTAGAAATTCTATTTTGGTCTAGATGTATCTATGCATATCACCGCGATACTTGAGCACCAGATGTCGCTTCGAATCTTTGATACCCAGCTTGGTGCTCAAGGTATGGAAGATATTTGTGAAATCTGGCACTGCTTGGTCTCTTTCTTGTTGCAATGTGGTCCATTTGGTTTACAGGTAGTCATAACTTCCGACAGGGTAGTATTGTTCCTTAATAGAATCCCTGAAGGATTCCCAGGTGGTCATGACTGAAAATAATGAGGTTTCCTCTGTTTCCTTTTGCTCACAAAAAGTTTCCCACCAATATTTGACATGGGGAACGACTTTGAGGAGAGCAAAAGTAATCTTTTCTCTATTCGAAAAGTTATGGATAGAAAAATACCCTTCTAGTAGATTCAACCACTTGTCTACAACATATGCATCTATCTAACCTTCAAATATAGGAATATCAAAGTTTATTTGTACCTTGAAGGGGGTGGCGCCTCTGTTCGAAGAATATGCATCGCCTATTGGTAGACACTGAAGGATTTGCGCGAAACTATCCATCATCTTGTTCCTCTATTGTGTGAGGTATTCCTCAATCAACAGTTTGAAATGATATCCTATCCCATCATCTTTATTTTCTCCTACCATGAGAGGTCGCTTGGGCATGCGAGAGCTTCTGTCCTCAAGAGAAACAAGCTCGAGACCCAACTCTTTATACTCCGACCTCGTTGGGGACATGCATTAAGATGACAAGGAGAAAACTTCTCTGATACCACTGATCTGGATTTTATGAGCAGAACGAAATGAATACATATTATTAATAGGTGCTTAACACAAAATAACAGAGATACAGTAAAACCAGTTTTCTATTCAATAATGAAATAAGCTGAAACTGTAAAATGTAGCGAAAACAAGCTTGTTGGAATAGTGGTAGCTTATCTCTGAGAAGACATGTGATGCTTGCACACATTCACAAGAAGAAGATTACAATGAGGCTCTGAAGGCCTTTTTACAATAAACAAGAATTCCCAAAACCCTATACATCCAAAAACCTAACCCTAGGAGATGAAGCACCAAAAGTCATGTGGGCCCCGTTTGGGTAAGTTAGTACATCAACTTCCTGGGGTCATAACTTTTGCATACGATCTCTGTTTTAGGCGTGTGATAGCCCGTTGTAAAGGTATCATCTAGGAGATTAATTTTTGGTGCTCAATCATGCCTTTGGCTATAATTTAGGAGCTTGATCCTAAAAAACCTTCATTTAGGCCCTCTAAATGGCCCCAGAAGTTAAAACTGCTAAAAATAGTAAATTGCCAAAATTGTCTGAAAATTGTTTTGAGCCAGTTGGAAAAGGTGGGTGGCCACCGATATCCATCTGGATCAACTACCTTGTTGGAAGTTATGATGACTTCTATACAAGATGGAACACACTGTGACAGGAAAGAGACCAAACAATGTTTGGGTTCACCAATGTCTTCCATACTTTGCGCACCAAGCTGGGTATCAAATACTCTGAGAGAAATATAGTGCTCAAGTACCGTGACAGTATGCATAGATAAATCCAAACATAAATGGAGTTTATGGACATATTTTCCTTGGGTGTGACCTATCGATATGCTGTCAAAATCTAGTAGAATCTTAAACAAAAGACATGGTAGTTTGGGTCTAGGAACCCCTCACAGTAGAAGCAGGGAAAGGTCATCCCCAACCCATGGAACAAAGGGAAAAGAAAAGATGGATAGCCTCAGGAAAACTAGTCTAAGATGGAAACAAGGAAGAAAAATGGAAAGATGAAGAAAGACACTAGGAAGTGGTGTGACCTCCATAAGAGCCCCTAGCATAACACTGTTGATTTCTGCTCACAATAGTCATTGGTGGCAGAGGTGAAAGCCTTTGAATTAGATGCGGGTTCTAAATTAGATTCAAAAACAGAAAAGGGGAGAAATATTATTGACGCAGAATCCAGTTCCACCATTGCTACCACTAAACTCTAGCCCGATGAACCTGATAATCCATAGGAAGGTAAACGTCTCTTTCATTCACAGATGTGGGTGAAGGGTAATCCACTACACTTCATCATTGATAGCGGTAGCTAGAAGAACCTCATATCAATAGAGATCATCAAGCAGTTGGCTCTGGCGAAACCGTTGCACCCGCAACCATACACCAACAGATGGCTCTGCCAAGGAAGAAATATTCACGTTAGCCAACAATGTCACCTGTCTTACAACATCAAGCCCTTCAAATATGAGGTATTGTGTGATGTTGCTCCCCTTGAAGTTTATGAATTTCTTTTGGGCCAACCTTATTTATCGAAATGTCATGTTTTATATGAGTCTAGGCCTCGCAGTGTTATTATTACTTTGTACAAGAAATTGTACATGATACCTGAGGTAGTACCACCTACTTCCATTTCCTTGATCTCTGCCAAGCAATGGAGGAAGGTCATCTCTCAAACCGGGAAGTTTTTCTTCTTCGTGATTCACTCTCAAAGTGAGTGAAAGGTTGTAGCCACATCCATGGCCTCCATGGTCGATCTCTCCATGCAACAGAAGTAAGTGGATAAGGTCGTGGAAGAATACAAAAACATCTTATCCTCACCCACAGGGGTACCTCTACACTGTTAGGTCAAGCATTCAATCGATTTGACCCCTAATGCACCGCTACCCAATGGGTCAGTTTATCGCCGCTCTCTGTTATAAAATGAGGAGATCAAGCGTCAGATCTAAGAACTGCTCCAAAAGCGGCATGTCCAACCCAACTCATCACCATGTGGAAGCCCAATCATGCTTGTGTAGAAGAAATATGGGACATGGTGACTTTGCATCGATTACCATGCCATAAATATAATCACAGTTAGGAACCAGTACCTGATTCCTTGAATCGATGATCTCCTTAAACAACTCAAGGGGTGGAAATAATTTAGTAAGATTGATCTGAATTATGGTTACCATCAGGTCCCAATAGAGTAGATATATGTTTGGAAAAAAACCTTTAAGTCCAAAGAAGGTCTTTTCGAATGGTTGGTGATGCCCTATGGTTTGAAGAATGCCCCACCAACTTTCATGAGTATGATGGAAGATATCTTGCATCCTTTCAAGAATGTTTTTTTGGTGGTGTATATGGATGACATCCTGATCTACAACAAGACTTGGTTGGAACACTTGCAACATATTCAACAGGTTCTTCACACTCTACCACAACACAAGATATATGCAAATTTGGAAAAATTCTCCTTCAACATGGACATGGTCCAATACCTAGGATACATTGTTGATAAGCATGGAGTGCATGTTGATCCCGCCAAGATCTAGGGCATTCATGATTGTCCAACCCCAACCACACTCATTGAGCTTCAGATCTTTTTAGGCCTTGCAAATTTCTATCGTAGGTTCGTGTTGGGATTCTCCCATATTGCATGGGCCCTCAGCCAAGTAACTAAGGGAGGTAGTAAGGAAATTTTCATGTGGGTCATGCTGCAACATCAAGCATTCAATGATTTGAAGCAATGCTTGCACTCATCCCTAGTGCTCTCATTACCTGACCTACAACAACCCTTTGAGATCGAGACAGATGCTTCAGATTATGTTGTGGGCGCAGTTCTCACTCAGCACAGACACCCTGTGGCCTATCATAGTGAGACACTATAAGATATTTTTCATATGTACCCTACTTAAGACAAAGAAATATACTCCATTGTGCAATCCTGCTGCCAATGGAGGCATTACATTCTTGGGAAGGAGACATTCATCCACACCGATCATAAGCCACTATAGTTCATGCAGACTTAGGGAAAATTGCAAAATTGTGGAATGATAGCCATCAGAATTGGTCCACCTACTTGCAACAATTCCATCTCAACATCAAGTATAGTACAAGAAGAAGCAATCAAATCATTTATTACCTCAACCTCCCTCCAGTTGCAACACTCACCATGGTGCTAAACTATTGTGACCATGATACCTCTAGGTGGCCCCAACTCTATGAGAGAGATCCCGACTTATCCACCACCTACCAGATGTTGGGTCCAAATACAACTGTCACTGATTTCCATCTTCAGGATGGGTTGCTATGCCATCTGTTCCATCTCTGCATTCCATCAAGCATGTGCATGAATTTGATTTGGGAATCCCACTACAATTGAGTGGAAGGACACTTCGGCATCGAAAAGATAGTGGCATTGTTGCAACAACATTTCTATTGGACGAAACGTTGACAAGATGTCAACAAGTATATCAGGTCCTAGACTGTCTATGCCATTACCAAACCGACCATTAAGAAACAAGGCATGTACACCCCTCTTCCTACTCCTAAAATTCCCTGAGAATCCATATCAATGGACTACATGTCGTGCCTTCTGTCAACCAAGTGGGGAAATGACTATGTTTTTGTGGTGGTTGATCATTTTTTTTAAATGGCAATTTTGGTCGCCTGCAAGAATAGCGTCATAGAAGAGGCCACTGCCAAGCTCTTCTTTTAATGAGTATGGGTACATTTTGGGATACTACAAACCATCGTATTAGATCGGGACATTCGGTTCCTCGACATATTTTAGTCAAGCCTATGGTCATTGTTGGACACCAAGCTCACCAAATCCATTTCCTTCTACCCCTAGACGGATGGTCAAACCAAGGTCATCAATCAAATGATTGTGCATTTCCTATGCATGTACAATTCCAAGCATCCCTACACATGGGATGAGATTATTCCCTGTGTTCAGCACAACTACAACATAGCACTACCTATCTCAACTGACCACAACCTCTTTCAGGTGTGGTTGGGATTTCAACCATTAGGTCGCATGGATGTTGCACTACCCCTTGTGGCCACCTAGGCAGACTCTTCCCATCCTCAAACTGAAGCCAACAAAGCTACTAGGTTGATTGAGCAGATCCAACACATCCACCAATAGGTTTAGGATATTTTACAGAAGTCTAATTCCAAGTAAAAGTGGTGCCATGATCAACACCGGGTGTCACAAAAGTTTCAGGTGGGCGATAAAGTTTGGTTGCACTTGCAGAAGGAACTCCTTATGGGGTCCCATCGAAATCTTGTCCACTCCACTATGGCCCTTACACCATCACCAAGGCTATGGTTTATAATTATTTTGAGCTCAACATTCCCCCCCTTCCTTGGATTTCATCTAGTATTTAATGTGGACCTCCTTCAGCCATATTTTCCACCATTATTGGACACCTAAAAGATAGAAGAACAATTGACACCGGCATAGCTCAACCCTAACTGCATGGAACATGAATCCACTTATCAGATCATGGACACATGGTTCAATTGCACTCTCCAGTAGAGGATCCAACTTTATCGGGCTATCAAAGCAGGGCAGCTCCTACACCAAGGCAAGTGGCTCACCCATGGCCAATTTCAGCATAAATTTCCTCATCTAATGGGGGAACTCAATGCAATGGAGACCATTTCTTCTTAAGGGGGTAGGATTGATCCAGGTGGATATCGGTGGAAAACCCACCTATTCCAACTAGTTCATCTTGTCATTTTCTCAGTTTGGCAGTTTTTTTCCTAATTTTCGGGTCCTGAACTTCCGGGGCCGTTTTGAGGCCTTAATCAATTTTTTAGAGATTGCCACAATTAAACTATAGATAGAGTTAGATTTTGATGACATAATGTGTATTCCTTGGATATAAATTTCCAACGGGCTATCATGCACCTAAAACAAAGATTGTATGCAAAAATTATGACCCGGGAAGTTGATGTACCAACATACCCCATTAGGTCCCACATGAATTTTGGCGCTTCATCTCATAGGCTTAGTTTTTTGGATGTCTATGGTTTTGGAATTCATGTTTATTGTAAAAACGATTTTAGAGTCTCATTGTACTGATCTTCTGGCAAATGAGCACAACCATCACATCTCTTCTCAGAGATAAGTTGCTATCATTCTAACAAGCTTGTTTCAGTCTGCATTTTACAGTTTCGACATATTTATTCTTTAATAGAATTCAAGTTTTATTGTATCTTGGTTATTATTCACTATGTCTCTATGTTAATATTATAAATCTGTGTTGCATTTCGTTCTACTCATAAATTCAGAGCACATGTCATATGGCAGGAGGAACCGCTATCAATGTACCAAATGTTGGTAGATGATGCTCTAGAGGAAAGACACACCAATAATGAATACTCCTTATCGAACCTGTGGGTAAACTCCTCTACATCAGCTAAAGTTGAAACCTTCTTCTTCTTCTTGTTAGGACAATGTCCAACATATTTCCCAAACTTGTGACAAGCAAAGCACTTGACTTTGCTCATGTATTTATTCCCCTCACCTTTTTGCTTGTTTCATGCCTTAGAACCCTTATTGGACTTGTTCTTGCATTTAGTTGCAAGTGCCACATTTTCCTCTTCATTACCTATAGATGAACTCCACATAGCCTCTTCGATTTTACTCATGAATGAATTCATCCCAAAGACGGTCCCACTTGGGAAGATTTTCCCTTGCCACAATGCCCCTCAACAAATATAACCCATTGTTTGGTTACCCCATTCAAAGCACTCCTCGCAATTTCACTGTCAGCAACAACCTCCCCAACAACACCAAGTTCATCCCCCATCTGATGAAACTTGGTAATATAGATGGCAACACTTTCAGTCTTGGTCATTTTAATGCTCTTCAATTTCTGACTCAATACCATTTTCTGATTTTCATTGGAACTCTGGTATATTTTGGTTAAGGATTCCCACATCTCATAGGCATTGGACTTCTCAGTCATATGTGGAATCACATGGTCCTTAATGGAATCAAGGATAATTATTTTGTCTTTTATGTTCTTTTTGGTGTAATCTTCCAAAAGAGTAGCATCTACCAGCACCATCATGGTATTTGTTTGTGAGTTCTCCACAATATCCCACAACTCACACTCTTGCAGAAGCAACACAATCCTCTCCTTCCATGAGATGAAATTAGCAGTTCCATCCAACCTATCCTCAATCATCAAACCAGTGGCCATTGACCCTCTCAACTAAAACACAATCCCACAACTTTTTTCCTAGTGAAATACCTCCCATTCTTAATAAAATCCCTGCACTTTGTGGCTGATATATTTTTGTCCTTTCACACTTCAAGCTCTTATACCATGTAGAAATTGCTGACACCAACACGGTTTCAAGTATCACTGAGACACATAGTTTGATGCCCAACCCACATTTCAAATTTAGGCTGCAAATTAGTAAGCAGAAAACTAAATGCTCATGAACAGAAGCACATGAAGTATGCTCCAACAATAATTTCATAAATAAACACACCCAAAAATTAACAAACAAATATTTTTTGTCAAACTTAGAACCTAGAAAAACCCACAATGGGAAAACCAGTGAGAGAGGGGATTTTATTATTGTTTAAGCTCATAGAGAATGTCATTTACAACAGTCATTTTTCTTCAGAAATAAATATCAGAATTATCTCAATACTTGTGCCAAGTTTACTCCTCAAATTTTGAGCTAAAGACTCCTCAAAATTTGTATATGTAATATGAAGAACATTAATAAAGATTAAACATCATTGCGTGCAGACTGACCATGAAGAAAGAGTGATGGGGGACTAAGATTCCACAGGGTGGGTAAGGGAAAAGGGGCTGAAAGGTTGGAAAGAGGGGCTAAGCTTAGGGGGCTTAAGTCCTTGAGAATAATATTTTATTATTATTCTAAATCTAGGTGACAAAAAATGTTTTTTTTATCTTAAGTTTTGGGAGAGGCAAACATGTAGCTCCAACATGTGAAAAAGGGAACGCATACAGCTCCAGGAAGACAATTTTTGACCTGGGTGCATGTGGTTAAAAGTTGAAGCATCAGCTGAGTTCAAGGTTCGTCCTCCATTCTGTCGTCGATTGTCTGAAACAGTGAATTCCATCTGATCTTTGTATGCCTCACGCAGCTCTGAAACCCGAGGTCTATCATGTTTTCTTGAAAGGTCGGTACACCCTCTGTCTAATTCGTTGAGTCTGTGTTTGACCTTTGCGTGGATTCCTTGTCACTCACCATAAAAACCAACGACAAACCCGTGAATTGATCTATGTCACCTGTGTGTCCTGTGAGCCCATCCTATCCTCTCTTATAGAGTCGAGTCCGTAACTGAATTGTCTTTGGGCTACCTCCTTTTGTGTTTCTTGAGTGGAATTGACTAGTTGTTGTTTCTATTATCCTCACTTTGCAGGAATTCGGCTCAAGTTGGTTGAAGAACTAGGTTCTCAGGCCCGTGGTAGAAGAGGCAGGTTGACAGGCCTATGAGTAACTCTCTCCAGGTGAGAGAGTTTGTTGGGAACTGGTTTTCTCCTAGAGAGAGTTCAACACCAGCTATGGATCTCTGAGAATTCCTGATTTGGCCTATTGTCAAGACCTAGAGAGGGAGGTGAAACCCCGATGGATTGTTCTTGTGAACGTGTATACTCCTAGGTGGAATAGGCATGTGGGGAATGAGAGTCTGTGAGTAGTGGATGTAAGAAGACTCCTAGAGAGAATCTTTATGGTTTCTCTGTGTAATTTTCCTGTAACCTCGGCCTAGTCTAGGATTCCCTTGGCTTGGGTGGAGCTTAGTCCCAGCTTGGGGGTGACCCACTGCTGAGCGTGATGAGCAGCGAGGTCTAAGGCTGGGAGGTTTGTGGAAGGTCTGCACATAGTTGGTGGAGTTACAACAGTTTCAAAGATAAGTATATTCATGTGTTTTAATTTGAATTAAAATGCATGTCTATGATACTTGAAATATTATCATGTATTCTGTTACAATGATCTTTACTGTTAATTCCATTAATTTTGTATCTTAGCACTAATTATATGTTTACTCTGTTAATTCATTTAAATTCATTTAAATGCATACTATATAAGTGTTATTCCACGTAGTAGCATTTCCTGACAGTGGGGTTGATGGTTGGGGTTGTTACAATATGGTATCAGAGCATGGTTTCAACGTTGAGCCTGGATGGGTTGGATAAGTGGTATTTAGGCCTAAGGTTTCGAGTGGAGGTGTTAGCCTTTAGGATGGAACCATTTCGAACCTTAGAATGTTTCTAAGTGACAAGGGGTTACTTGGTCGTGTTACGAAGCTCAAGAGGAGTAGTAGTAGAATAAAATCGTAGCCGGCGTGGTATTTGACCACAGAGAGGGAGAGCTCAATACTTGAGGTGTTGGAGTCGTAGGATCTGTTCAGAAGGAGAGGGAAAAAAAACCTTTATGACCGTTAGATCTAGAGAAGGTGCAAGAAGGTTATCCTAGAAGCCTTTCGGAGTTCGACAATTAGGAGAAGTGGAATGCACTAAGGCAACGAAGTCCCGAGGAGATCTACAACGTAGATATGGGGAAAAGAGATTGACCGTTAGATCAAGCAGAAGAGAATATTGTAATTTCAGGAGTTTGGTTGTCGGGAGAAGTGGGATGTGTTGTTTCACAAACTACTAAAGTCCGAAGTTCTGAAGCGAAAGAGTAGACGTGGTGAGTCATGATGACATCACCTGGAGGTGACGTGGGCACATAGGATGTGTTCCATGTGTCAGCGGGTTTAGAACCCGTGAAATATTGAGATGAAATTTGGAATGTAACGAGTGTCACCCATATGAATGGGCCATGTACTAGTCACTAGTATTCCACCATGTGGCATCCTATGTGAGCATGGTGAGTAGGGCCCGAGGTTACATAACATAGTTAAAGGTCTGGGGACCCACAATGGCGTTGATCACGATACATCAAGATCAACAGATAGAAGTCATTGCGGGGACCCAAGTTGCACGAAAGATAATTATCCAAGGTGGTCCCACAATCTAAACCACGGTTTCACCGAGGGGTTACATGTCAGCGTTAGAAGAAATGTAGGATGAAAGGCAGGTTACTCCAAGCCACCATTGCATGCCCCTGCAATTTGGAAAAGCGTAAGTGATGTGATGTAATGACATCAACAAAGTGTCAAGGAAGTGTTCGAGGATTAATGGTTCAGAGTGTGCGAATGTGAAATCTTTCAAAGTCCCAAAGTTCTAGAACTCAGAAGCCTAAGGTTCCACAACGAGTGTTAGTCATTGGATGTTGGTTAGACGTGGACCATTGATCCACCCTACTGCACGAGTTTGGTAACTCAAAAATCTGAGTAATCATTGTTTTGTGCTTTGAAAATATTCTGAAATCAAAGGCCGAAGTACGCGCTTATTGATCTAGCGCTTGGTCACGACCCATGGTCACATGGGTTGGGGACTAAGAGAAAGGGGCTAGTGCTCGAAAAATTAGCAGAGCAAAGCTATGAAAGAAGAAATCTATGGGGATTCTTGATTGAACGAGAATCACAGAGAATGAAAACTGAATGTTTTCTGTAATCATATTTGTTTATGAATGTTGTGGGATTTGTTAAGGAATAATGGCCTGACAAATTCCGGTTGTCTACACATTGTGTTTGTAGAAGTTTAACGAGTGCCAGAACCGAGTAGAATTTCCACGGAGTGCAAAAGAAATGGAGGAGACACAGAATGATTCCAGTTCAAAGAATGAAGCTAAAGGGATGGATGTTCATCTAGGAGTTGAAGGGTCGAACTCCAATGGGCATGGAGAAGAGACAGATAAGGAAGGGAATATGATGAAAATCATTGAAAGATTACAGAAAGATGCCCAAACTCATCGAGAAGATAGCAAAAATCTCATGAAAGCTAAGGAATAGCAAAGAGAATTTAGATTTAAGGTTGATGAAGAGTCTGGAGAGAACATAAAATAAGTTGGACAAGGAGAGAGACTCGAGAAAAACAGGGAGTCACCAGACTTGTGAGGGAATAAGATCAAGGAGTGTTGGTATACACCATCATCACTCCCAAGGTTTCTCTAATAGGAGGGCACATAGTAGTTCAAGCCCATCTCCTACCAGAAAGCACAGGATATCTGGAGTGGATGAATTGAAGAGAGAAATGAACAATATTAAGCCTCCAACGTTTGATGGAGAACATAAGAAGGAGGAAGATGTCGAAACATGGTTGCTTGGCATGAGGAAATATTTCCAACTGCAGAATTATTCCTCTGATGCAGAAGGAAGAATTGCAATCTATCAACTGAAAGGAAAGGCATCCATGTGGTAGGATCATCTTGTGAAGGTACAACACATTAGAGAGAAAGATATCACTTGGAGAGAATTCAAGAGGTATTTCAAGAAGAAATACTTGACTAAAAGATATTATGATAGAAAGATGAAAAAATTCTTTGAACTCAAGCTGGGCAGCATGACCATTGATGAATACGAGCGAAGATTTTTGGAATTGTTGAAGTATGTTTCGTTCATCAAATATGAGACTGTCAAGATTTAGAGGTATCTGACTGGACTTCCACCTTCCATCATTGAAAAGATCTAGTATGATGACCCTAAGACTATGGAAGAAACTATAAGAAGATAGAAATGCTTATATGAGCAGCAAAGAGAAAAGACCACTTTTCAAAAGGCTTGGGATGACAAGAAGAAATTCCAGATGGATCAGAGGAAGAAGGGAACTAAGCCACCCTTTTTCAGAAACATTTCTCAAGGACAACCATTGTTTAGAGAGTAGAGAATGGATGACGTAGGGGGACAAAGGCCAAGGTAGACGCCCATTTAGTGTTGGGGCTGTCAGGGGAACCACAAGTATAGAGATTGTCCCCACAAAAATGACAAAGTGAGAGATTTCCATAATGTTCAACAAGCTAAAGCAGTGGAGTACATGCGTAGTAGAATGCCAAGGATCTATGAAGCCCTAGACAACAAGAAAGCTGAATTTCAGTCGCACATGATTGAAGTGGAAGGTATGATCAATAACCATCCCTTCACTATTTTAATTGATTCAAAGGCAAGCCATAGTTATATAGATCCTAGAGTGGTGGAAAGTTTTCAATTGTCAAGAAGAAAACATGAAAAGTTTTGGTTAGTGTAGTTGGCTACAAGATCCAAGAGGAAAGTCATTGAGTTAGTTAAGTCGTGTCCAGTGGACATGAATGAACTGAGCACAAAGGTTGAATTGCATGTTCTGCCTTTAGGTTCTTATGACTGTCTAATTGGGATGGACTGGTTGGAACAACACCATGCCATATTGGACTGTCGTAACAAGGCATTCACTTGTCTGGATGAGGAAGGAAATCAAAAAACAATCCAAGGAATTCCCAGAGTTGTTTCTATCAGAGAAATCTTAGCAATGCAGGTGAAGAAGTGCTACAGAAAAGGTTGTCAATTATTTGCAACCCATGTGGAGGAAGCATCTAAAGATGAGGTCTCAAAAATTGGAGATCATGCAGTACTAAAGGAGTTTGAAGATGTATTTCAGGAGGTACCCGGACTACCCTCGAAGAGAAATATTGACTTCTCTATAAACTTGATACCTGGAGAAGCTTTAGTGTCAAAAACACCTTATAGAATGAGTACACCAGAGTTGAAAGAGTTGCAATTGCATCTTGAAGAGCTTCTGAGGAAGAGGTATATACGCCCAAGCGTGTCATCTTGGGGTGCCCTAGTCCTATTCGTGAAGAAGAAGGACAGGACATTGAGATTGTGTATCGATTTCAGATAGTTGAACAAAGTAATTGTAAAGAACAAGTATCCTCTGCCGAGGATTGATGACCTCTTCGATCAATTGAAGGATGCGAAGATATTTTCGAAGATAGATCTAAGGTCGAGATATCACCAGGTAAGGATAAAGAATGAAGACATCAACAAGACTGCCTTTAGAATAAGGTATGGTCATTACGAGTTCACAGTCGTGTCGTTTGGGCTATCGAACGCACCCGTTGTTTTTATGTGCCTCATGAATGGTGTATTCAAGGAATATCTAGACAATTTTGTCATAGTATTTTTAGATGACATCCTGGTGTATTCCAAGTTGGAGGAAGAGCATGAAAATCATCTGAGGATGGTGTTGCAAGTTCTAAGAGAGCACCAATTGTATGCCAAATTGAGCAAGTGCTCGTTTTATCAGGAGCAGATCCATTACTTGGGGCATATTATTTCGAAGGATGGGATAGTTGTAGATCCTGAGAAGATTGAGGCCATCAGAGAATGGTCAGTGCCAAAGAACGTGATGGAAGTCATATCCTTTATGGGTCTAGTTGTTTATTACAGAAGGTTTATTGCAAGTTTCTTGAGGATAACTCACTCTATCACTTCCTTGCAAAGGAAGGAGAAGAAGTTTTAGTGGATACAAGATTGTGAGAGAAGCTTCCAACAATTGAAGAAACTATTAACCAATGCTCCAATCCCATGATTGCAGATCTGAATGAATATTTTGTGGTGTGCACTGATGCATGCAAAGAAGGACTGGGAGGAGTCCTTAGTCAGAATGGATTCATAATTTTCTATGAATCCATAAAGTTGAAAGAGCACAAAAGGAACTATGCAACTCATGACTTGGAGTTGGCATCCATAGTACATGCTCTAAAGAAATGGAGGCATTACCTCATGGGGAGGAGGTTCGAACTGAGAACAGACCATAACGGTATGAAGTATTTGTTTGATCATCCAACCTTGAACACCAGATAGAGTAGGTGGTTGGAGTTTCTCTGTGAATACGATTTTGATATCAAGCATATCAAAGGGAAGGAGAATAAAGTGGTTGATTCACTCAGCAGGAGAGTACATGAATTACATGCTATAGTCATTAGCATGTATTGAACTGATATAAAGGGAAAAAAATTGGAGGCTGTAAATAAAGATTTGCAATACAAGGATTTGGTAGAAAATCTATAGCAAGGTGATATGCCACAAAAAGTGGAAAATTATAAGTTGGAAACTGACGAAACACTTCTGTACAAGAACAAAATTTATATACCTGATGTCAAGGACTTGAAACTTATGATTTTGCATGAAATACATAATGTGCCTTATGTCGGGCACCCTGGATATCATAAAACTGTGGTAGTAGTCAGGAGCCATTACCTTTGGCCAAGTATGAAGAGAGATATTTTTGAATACATCGCCAGATGTATGGAATCCCAAAATGTTAAAGTTGAGCATAGGCACCCAGTAGGGTTGTTGCAACCTTTACCCATCCCTGAGTGGAAGTGGGAAGTGGTGATAATGGACTTCATCACAGGATTGCCCAAAACAGGAAAGAAGCATGATTCAATCATGGTGGTGGTGGACAACCTTACGAAAGCTACCCATTTTATTCCACTAAAGACTACTCACAAGGCACCTAATGTTGTTGATATTTTTATGAGGGAAATAGCATGATTGCACAGTATTCCCAAGACAATTGTGTTTGACAGAGACACGAAATTTACCTCAAATTTTTGAAACAGGTTATTCAAGGGGTTTAGAACAAATCTGAACTTCAGTACAACCTATCATCCTGAGCGAATAGGCAGACAGAGCAGGTGAATCAAGTAATAGAAGACATACTAAGGATGTATGTGATGGACAAACCATCAAAATGGGAAGACTACCTACACTTGGTATAATTCGCCTACAATAATGGGTATTGTAACAACCTCGACCATCAACCCCGCTATCATGCAACGCTACTACGTGGAATAACACTTATATAGTATGCATTTAAATGAAGTTAAATGAGTTAACAAAGTAAACATGCAATTACTTCTAACATACATAATTAATGGAATTAACAGTAAATATCATTGCAACAGAATACATGATAATATTGCAAGCATCACAGACATGCATTTTAATTGAAATTAAACACATGCATATTCTTATCTTTGAAACTATTGTAACTCCACCAACTACGTGCAGACCTTCCACAAACCTCCCAACCTTAGACCTCACTGCTCATCACGCTCAGTAGTGGGTCAACCCTGAGCTGGGACTAAGCTCCACCCAAGGCAAGAGAATCCTATACTAGGCTGAGGTTACAGGAAAATTGCACAAAGCAACCGGAAGGATTCTCTCCATGAGCCTTATTATGCCCACTACTCACGGACTCTCATTCCCCACATGCTTGTTCCATCCAGGAGTATGCACCTTCACAAGCACAGTCCATTGCTGCTTCACCTCCTTCTATGGGTCTCGGCAACAGTCCAGATCAAGAATTCTCAGAGCTTCGTAGCTTGTGCTAGACTCACTCTGGGAGAAAAACACTTCCCAACAGACTCTCTCACCTGGAGAGAGTTGTTCACAGGCTTGAAAACCTACCTCTTCTACCACGAGCCTAACAACCCGGTTCTTCAACCAACTTCAACCCAATTCCCACAAAATGAGGATAATAGCAACAACAACTGGTCAATTCCACTCCGGAAACACAGAAGGAAGCAACCCAAAGACAGTTCAGGTATGGACTCGACTCTGCAAGAGAAGATAGGATGGGCTCACAAGACACATAGGTGACATTGCTCAATTCACAGGTTTGTCGCTAGTTTTCAGGGTGCGTGACAAGGAATCCACACAGAGATCAAACAAAGACTCAATGATTCAGACAAAGGGTGTATAGGCCTCTCAAGAAAACATCACAGGCCTCGGGTTTCATAGTTGTGTGAGGCATACATAGATCAGGCAGAATTCATTGTTTCAGACAACCAACAACACAATGCAGGACGAACCCTGAACTCAGTTGACACTTCATCTTTTAACAGCATGCGCCCAGGTCGACACTTGTCTTCCTGGAGCTGCATGCGTTCCCTTTTGCACATGTTGGAGCTGCATGCTTGCCTCTCCCAGGACTTAGGATAAAAACATGTTTTGTCACCTAGCTTTAGAATAATAATAAAATATTATTCTCAAGGACTTAAGCCCCCTAAGCTTAGCCCCTATTTCCAACCTTTCAGCCCCTTTTCCCTTACCCACCTTGTGGAAGCTTAGTCCCCCATCACTCTTTCTTCATGGTCAGTCTGCACGTATCGATGTTTAATATTTATTAGTGTTCTACATAATTACATATACAAAAACAACCTCCTAGCCTTTAAAACTTAGGCTCTTCGGCCTAATAAACACATAATCCCACCATATTATCAATACTTGGCTCACCAGCCTACAAAACATGATTTAAAATTCATAAACATGATTACAACAGGGCTCATCCTTGGGGATATTACAATCCCCTCCCCTTATTTTTTCACTGTCCTCAGTACAACTTTTACACAACATCAGTAAGATTTTCAAAATATTAAAAACGATACGGGTATTCTTCTCGCATAGCATCCTCATGCTCCCATGTCGCATCCTCATGACTATACCAGGTCCACTAGACCTTTACAATCCCTATGGCTCGATTCCGAAGCTATTTTCTTTTCCGGTCCAATATGCACACACGATCCGCTTATAGGAAACCTTCTTGCTCCACCTTCCACTTCAATCATGTGTGCTTGATATTCTGCTTGCTTGTTGTCCAAGGATGCATAGATCCTTGGAATTCTACTGCCCATGTCCTCCACTGTTTCAGCTTGTTGAACATTATCGACAACTCTCACTTTTCCATTTTTGTGGGGACAATCTTTGTACTTATGGTTTCACTGATAGCCCCAAGACTAAATGGGAATCTGCCTTGGACTTTGTCCCCCTATGTCATCTATTATCGGCTCTCTAAATGATGGTTGTCCTTGAGGACTGTTTCTAAAAAAGGAAGGTTTGTTTCCCTTCTGCCTCTGCTCTTTCTTGAATTTCTTTTGGTCATCCCAAGCCTTCCAAAAAGTAGGATTTTCTCTTTGTTGTTCATATAAGCATTTCTCTCTTCTTATCATTTCTTCCATAGTCTTAGGGTCATCATACTGAATCTTGTCCCCAATGGAAAGTGGTAGTCCACTCAGATACCTTTGAATCTTGACAGTCTCATCTTTGATGAACAGAACATACTTCAACAATTCCAAAAATCTTTGTTCGTATTCATCAATGGTCATGTTGCCCAGTTTGAGTTCAAAGAACTATTTCATCTTTCTATCATAGTATCTTTTAGTCAAGTATTTCTTCTCGAAATACCTCTTGAATTCTTTCCAGGTGATATCTTTCTCTCTAATGTGTTTCACCTGCACACGATGATCCCACCACATGGATTATTTTCCTTTCATTTGATACATCGCAATTCTCCTTTTGCATGAGAGGAATAATTTTGCAGTTGGAAATATTTCCTCATGCCAAGAAACCATGTTTCGGCATATTCCTCCTTCTTATGTTCTCCATCAAACGTTGGAGGTTTAATCTTGTTCATTTCTCCCTTCAATTCATCCACTCCAGATCTCTTGTTCTTTCTAGTAGGATATGGGCTTGAACTACTATGTGCCCTCCTCTTAGAGCGACCTTGGGAGTGATGATGGTGTCTACCAACACTCCTTGATCTTCTTCCCTCAGAAGTCTAGTGGTTCCTATTTTTCTTGAGTCTCTCTCCTTGTCCAACTTATTTTCTATTCTCTCCAGACTCTTCATCAACTTTAAGTTGAATTATCCTTGTTGTTCCTTAGCTTTCATGAGCTTTCTGCTATCTACTCGATGAGTTTAGGCATCTTTCTACAATCTTTCAATGATTTTCATCATATTCCCTTCCTTATCTATCTCTTCTCCATGCTCTTTGGAGTTCAACCCTTCAACTCCCAAATGAACATCCATCCCTTTAGCTTCATTCTCTGAACTAGAATAATTTTGTGTCTCCTCCATTTATTTTGCACTCCATGGAAATTCTACTCGATTCTAGCACTCGTTAAATTTCTAAAAACACAATGTGCAGACAACCGAAATTTGTCAAGCCATTATTCCTTAACAAATCCCACAACATTCATAAACAAATATGATTACAGAAAATGTGCAACTTGGGTCCCCACAATGCCTTATGGCCATTGATCTTGATGTATCGTGATCAATGCCATTGTGGGTCCACGAACCTTTAACTATGTTATGTAACCTCGGGCCCCACTCACCATGCTCATACAGGATGCCACATGGTGGAATACGAGTGACTAGTACGTGGCCCATTTAGATGGGTGACACTCGTTACGTTCCAAATGTCATCTCAATATTCCATGGGTTCTAAACCCACTGACACATGGCACACATCCTATGTGTCCACGTCACCTCCAGGTGACGTCATCATGAATCACCACGTCTACTCTTTTGCTTCAGAACTTCAGAATTCAGGAGTTTGTGCAACGACACATCCCACTTCTCCCGATAGTCAAACTCCCAAAATTACAATCTTCTCTTCTTCTTGATCCAATGGTCAATATCTTTTCCCCAAATCTACGGTGTATATCTCCTTGGGACTTTAGAGTTTCGGGTTTCAGAGGTTTGTGCCTCAGTGCATTCCACTTCTCCCGATTGTCAAACTCTGAAAGGCTTCTAGGATAACCTTTCTGTACCTTCTCTGGATCTAATGGTCATAATGGTTTTTTTTCCCTCTCCTTCTGAACAGATCCTATGGCTCCAACACCCCAAGTGTTGAGCTCTCCCTTTCTATGGTCAAATACCATGCCGATTGCGGTTTTATTCTACCGGTACTCCTCCTAAGCTTTGTAACACGGCCAAGTAACCCCTTGGCACTTAGAAACATTCTAAGGTTCGAAATGGTTCCATCCTAACACCTCCACTGGAAACCTCGGGTCCAAAGACCACTTATCCGACCCATCCAGGCTCAACGTTGAAACCATTCTATGATACCATGCTCCGGTCAATCTGACTCAACATTTGGAAAGATCCTTTCATCGGGAGGTCAAAAGACCTCGCTAAGGTAGGGGCACTGCATTGAAAGTGCTCAGGGAAGGAATGATCATGCGTAGTGACTACAATGAGAGCACAAGAAGATTCAAGAATCCAGGAAGAATTGAAGACTTTTGGGTTTAGCAAGGAAAATTTGCACATGGGAAAGATGTTGTTGCAATTTCTGTGGAGGCAAGTATGTTATGGCTTGTTGGGTCAGCTAGAGGAAAGAATGCTTGCATGTTTGCAAGTATTGTTGGTGATGTTGTTGCATAAGGAGGGAAGCAACAGAGAGCTGAAGTGTTGGTTATAAGTTTGATAAAAGAAGCATGAAAGCTTCTACTGCCATCAAAATTTCAAGTAGAATAAAATTTATTAATGGCAGTCATGCAGGTATGAGTTTTTTATTACTCTTTTTGCATAATTGTTGAAAGGAAATTTAGGTAAGAATTTCCTCAGCCAGAGTTATTATATAAAATCACATGATTATATTATTGAATGCTTACCACTGGATGTGGTAAAGGTTGGAGGCCTGTATAAATTCAAATATTTTTAGCTTCTGAATGCACACACTGACATAGTAGAATGTCATGTTAATTTGGTTATGGAGTAATAACCAAAGAATTAAAAGATAAGAACTTGTTATAGGAATGAATGCCAGTAAGCTAGTCATGTATGAGAATAGGACATGGTTGGATATGGCAAGGTATGGATATGAAAAGGTTATGAGCCACACAGGTACTAAAATCTTCCTACCTTTAAATAAAACTTGGGATGCAACCTTTTTGCTAACACTAATGAACACCACAAAATTATATTCTTGGTGTAGTGTTCGGGTCAAAAATGAAGGCATCCAATTAATTGGGAAGATAATAGGAAGTGTGTGGAGAATGTGTCAACACATTGACCAGAATTCCAACTTATGGATGGTGAGATACATGACTGAGATGAAGAGCATTATGTAATTCAATGCAAGGTGTGCTAAATAAGTATGCACTAAGAATTTCACTCATGCATAGTAAGAGATAGAATTGTGTACTAAATGCAATGGCTGAATGAGTTTTGTAAGTACATGCATATATATTATTGCATGGAAATAATTGTTACTAACAGCTGAAATGTTGTTAACTCATGAAGTTGAGGACATTCCAGGGAGGTGTTAGACATTGCAACAAGTAAGTTGTAAGTCAAGTAGTCACATGAGGATTGACTACAGAAAATTTTCTTGTTCAGAAAAAGAAGTAATGAACTTACAGATATTACTGTGAACATGCATATGCATAGAATGACAAGTCGTTCTAGTTTATTAAATTGTTGGGTAATTGTGATTGAATTGATAGGTGCAGGAAATTCTAAGATCATTGCATAATATTTTGTACATATTGCAATTGAATTATGATGTACAACAAATACTGACAATTTGTTGGTTGTATGCAAGATGAAGCATTACAGGAAAAATGATATGCAGTTTGGTGCCTGTGGAAAACCACAAGGATGGATGCATTCATTATATGGCAACAACCAAGATGAATTATAAAATAGAATTTCATTTTTGGGGGGGAAAGTTGAATTCCCTTTTGAACTAATTGGAGTTCCTAAATGAATTCTTTTATGTTTTCTCATGATAACTACATGTGGGTGATGCAGATGAGATGATGTTGATTAAATTTAGAATGTGGACTACAAAGAGTAGCTTGGGGAAGATGCTGATTAGAAATATCTGAGGGCAGTTGGAACTCCGGGAGCCATGATGCTTTGAGACTTCCTGAGTCGGTTTGTTGCTGAAGCCCAAGGAAAGGGAGGTGTAGCAGTCGATGGACTGTGTGACAGTGAAGGTGCACCCTCCTGGGGTGGGATAGGCATGTGGGGGAATGAGAGACTGTTGGTTGGAGTGATGTTTAGGTTTGGTACCTTGGCCTAGACCATGTTGATATGGAAGTCTTCTCAATCAAAAGATAAGTATCAATTCTCTATTTATTGTATGCTATGTATCTCGTAATTCGTATACATGTTATAATGTTATTAGAATTGCCTATATATATATATATATATATATATTACATGTATGTTCTAATGTTGCTTATGAATGAATATGTGTACGAGTAGAGCGTTTACACTTGTGGAGTTATAACACTACTAAGAGTTTATCAATGGATGGAACATCGTGGATCTACAACCATTCGGTGCTTTCAATGAGGTTTAATTGAAGCATGTAACAAGGGACAATAAGTTGAATGCTTTCCTGAAGCATCCCTATGGAATAGAGCAATTGAGTTTCAGTTGTAGTATGGATACCAGAATTGGTGCTTGAAAGTAAAGCACCAGGTGGATAATGGGCTTCCAATAGCTAAAGCTTGGATCTTTTTGAAGAATTTTTGAATTATATATGTATAAACAAGTTGCATTGATGACAGTGAAAAAATAAGGGTAGGGGATTGTAATATCCCCTGGTAGAACCCCGATTGTAATTATGAATTGTAAACATATTGGATAGGATGGTGAGCCGAGTTATAATAAGCTAGGAGGCTTATGTGATGATTAAGCTAGGAGTTGATGATGCTAAGGCTAGGATCCTGTTTTGTATATGTAATTATGCAAAATCATTAATAAAAAAATATAAACACTGTTGCATGTAGACCGACCATGAAGAAATAGTGATGGGGGACTAAGTTTCCACTAGGTAGGGTAAGGAAGGGGGGGGATAAGTATTTGGGCCTAGGGGCTAAGCTAGGGGGCTTACCTCTAGAGAAATAATATTTTAATATTAATTCCTGAAGACTAAGGTGGACATGATATGTTTTTGTTATCCTAAGTTCCTGGAAATGGGGACGTAGGCTAAATGGAGTGCATGCGGCTCCAGGAAGACAAGTGTCAACCTGGGCACATGCAGTTAAAGCTGAAGCATCAACTCATATTGGGGGGATTTCCATTCTCAACCCACTGTCTAACCATGAACCAGGGCATCCATCACGGATGGAGGGAACCAGTAATCCTGTGAGTCAAATAGTGTTGGTAGTTCGTTGGTCATTCGACTATCCTCCGCTTGAGTTCATGAGGCCATTCTCCCATCCTTCGTCTGAACCCAAGACCTCGATGGTCAATATCGGATAACCACGCATCTCTAAGAAGGAGAATGAAAAGCCGACTTGTGTGATTCCATGAACCCAATCTATCCACACCCGTAGAGCCGAGTCTGTACCTGAACCATTTTGAGTTATTTCCTTCTATGGAGAGCCAAGTTGTGTCATAACTATTGGTTGTTGCGACCACGCAATTCCTGGACTGAGTGTGGCTTGTTGTCGTCAACTGTTCCCTATTGAGCATTGATATGTCATAGTGTTCGACCATTGTCTTGTTGGGTGTCCATACCCATTTTTCCCTGTTGTCGTTATTGTTGTTGTTGTTGCCAATCGTACCCAGTTGTAGCTGAGTCGAAGACTAGTTATCATACCTGTGAGCAGCTCTCCCAGGTGAGAGAGTCTTTTGGGAAGTGATTTCTCCTAGAAGGGAGTCCCATAGCAGCCATAGTACTCAGAGACTTCTGGTCCAGCCTGTTGCCGAAGCCCAAGGTAAGGGAGGTATACTAGTCGATGGACTTGTATCAATGAAGGTGTATCCTCCTGGGGTGGAGCAGGTGTGTGGGGAATGAGGGTCTATGTGTTGTGGGTGTAAGTGTCTCCTGGGATAGAAGATCCTTCATGTTTCTTTGTGCAACTTCCTTGTTGTCCTTTCCAAGCCTAGAATTCCCTTGCCCGATGGAGTTTAGTCCCAGCTCGAGAATGTCCTACTGCTGAGAGTGATGAGCAACGCGGTCTAAGGAAGAGAGGTTCATGGAAGGTCTACACGCAGTTGGTGGTCTTCTAATAAAATATAAGTACCACTCTTATGTTCATTTATATGTAGTGTAATGGTACATATGTTGTAATTGATGAGTATTGCCTATGTATGTTGTATATGTTGCATGTGTAGGCTTACTATTATTTCTGCATTATTATGTTATATATATGTAGAATAATCATTCTATGTTTATATGGATGTGTATGTTTTTCCACAAGTATCTCGGTGTGGCATAGCCCAGTAGTTAAAGGCTAAGTTAAGGTTGTGTTGGTAACATTACTCAGTATTTGGAAGGATGGGGATGTAACATTATACTGACATGGGAAGTAGAATGCCAAGGATATATATAGCCCTAGACAACAAGAAAGTTGAATTTCAATCGCACATGATTGAAGTGGAAGGTATGATCAATAACAACCCCTTCACTATTTTAATTAATTCAGGGGCTAGCCATAGTTATATAGATCCTAGAGTGGTGGAAATTTTTCAATTGTCGAGAAGCAAACATGAATAGTCTTGGTTAGTGCAACTGGCTATAGGAACCAAGAGGAAAGTTACTAAGTTAGTTAAGTCCTTTCCAGTGGACATGAATGGACTGAGCACAAAGGTTGAATTGAATGTTCTACCTTTAGGTTCTTATGACTATCTAATTGGGATGGACTGGTTGGACCAACACCATGCCATATTGGACTATCGTAACAAGGAATTCACTTGCCTGGATAAGGAAGAAAATTGGAAAATAGTCCAAGGAATTCCTAGAGTTGTTGTTATCAGAGAAATCTCAGCAATGCAACTGAAGAAGTGCTACAGAAAAGGCTGTCAATTATTTGTAGACCATGTGGAGGAAGCATCTAAGGATGAGGTATCAAAGATTGGATATCATACGGTAGTAAAGGAGTTTGAAGATGTATTTCAGGAGGTACCCGGACTACCCCCGAAGAGAGATATTGATTTCTCTGTAAACTTGATACTTGGAGCAGATCCAGTGTCAAAAGCTCCTTACAGAATGAGTATGCCAGAGCTGAAAGAGCTGCAATTACAGCTTGAAGAGATTTTGAAGAAGGGGTATATATGTCCAAGTGTGTCACCTTGGGGTTCCCTAGTCCTATTCGTGAAGAAGAAGGAAGGGACGCTGAGATTGTGTATCGATTTTAGACAGTTGAACAAAGTAACTGTAAAGAACAAGTATCCTCTGCCGAGGATTGATGACTTCTTTGATCAGTTGAAGGATGCAAAGATATTTTCGAAGATAGATCTTAGGTCGGGATATCACCAACTAAGGATAAATGATGAAGACATCAACAAGACCTCCTTTAGAACAAGGTATGGTCATTACGAGTTCACAGTGGTGTCGTTTGGGTTGTCGAACGCACCTGCTATTTTTATGTGCCTGATGAATGGTGTATTCAAGGAATATCTAGACAAGTTTGTCATAGTATTTTTAGATGACATCCTGGTGTATTCCAAGTCAGAGGAAGAGAATGAACATCATCTGAGGATGGTGCTGCAAGTGCTAAGAGAGCACTAGTTGTATGCCAAATTGAGCAAGTGTTTGTTTTATCAGGAGCAGATCCATTACTTGGGGAATATTATTTTGAAGGATGGAATAACTGTAGATCCTGAGAAGATTGAGGCCATCAGAGAATGGTCAGCACCAAATAATGTGATGGAATTTAGATCCTTTATGAGTCTATTTGGTTATTACAGAAGGTTTATCGCAGGGTTCTCGAGGATATCTCACCCTATCACTTCCTTGCAAAGGAAGGAGAAGAAGTTTCAGTGGACAGAAGATTGTGAGAGAAGCTTCCAACAATTGAAGAAACTATTAACCAGTGCTCCAATCCTAAGGATATCAAATCCGAATGAATATTTCATGGTGTGGACTGATGCATGCAAAGAAGGACTGGGAGGAGTCCTCAGTCATAATGGATTCATAATTTGTTATGAATCCAGAAAGTTGAAAGAGAATGAAAGGAACTATGCAACTCATGACTTGGAGTTGGAAACCATAGTAAACGCTCTAAAGAAATGGAGGCATTACCTCATGGGGAGGAGGTTCAAACTGAGAATAGACCATAAAAGTCTAAAGTATTTGTTTGATCATCCATCCTTGAATGCTAGACAGAGTAGGCGGTTGGAGTTTCTCTGTGAATACAATTTTGATATCAAGCATATCAAATGGAAGGAGAATAAAGTGGTTGATGCACTCAACAGGACAATACACGAATTACATGCTATAGCCATTAGCATGTACCGAACTGATATAAAGGGCATATTTTCGAAGGTTGTAAATACATATTTGCAGTACAAGGATTTGATATCAAAGCTACAACAAGGTGAGATGCCACAGAAAGTGGAAAATTATAAGTTGGAAACTGACACAACACTTATGTACAAGAAAAAAAATTGTATACCTAATGTCCAAGACTTGAAACTTATGATTTTGCATGAAATGCATAATGTGCCTTATGTCAAGCACCCTGGATATCAGAAAATTGTGGCAACATTCAAGAGGCATTACTTTTGGCTAGGTATGAAGAGAGATATGGTTGAATACATCGCCAGATGTATGGAATGCCAAAAGGTTAAAGCTGAGCATACGCACCCATCAAGGTTGTTGCAACCTTTACCCATCCCTAAGTGGAAGTGGGAAGTGGTGACAATGGAATTCATCACAGGATTTCCCAGAACAGGCAAGCAACATGATTCAATCATGGTGGTGGTGGAAAATCTTACAAGATATGCCCATTTTATTCCACTAAAGACTACTCACAAGGCAGCTAATGTTGCTGATATTTTTATGAGGGAAATAGCACGATTGCACGGTATTCCCAAGACAATTGTGTCTGACAGAGACCCAAAATTTACCTCGAATTTATGGAAAGGGTTATTCAAGGGGTTCAGAATGAATCTGAACTTCAATACAGCCTATCATCCTGAGTTAGATGGGTAGACAGAGCGGGTGAATAGAGTAATAGAAGACATACTGAGGATGTATGTGATGGACAAACCATTGAAATGGGAAGACTACCTACACTTGGTAGAATTTGCCTACAATAATGGGTATCAAGCATCATTGAAAATGAGCCCATTTGAAGCACTTTATGGTAGAAAGTAAAATACTCCAGTAAGCTGGGATAATCTAGTTGACAGGGAAGTAGTTGAGCTAGAGTTTCTCAAGGAAATGGAAGAACAAATGCTAAAAATTAAGCAGAATTTAAAGGTTGCCCAAGACAGGTAGAAAAGTTATGCTGATAAAAATAGAACCCACGGAGATTTTAAAGTGGGTTATCATGTTTTCCTAAAAGTAAAAGCCAATAGAAAATCCCTGAAGCTAGGAAGCTGCTCCAAGTTGGCAGCCAAATTTTGTGGGCCATTTGAAATCCTAGAAAGGATTGGGCTAGTTTCATATATTCTTGCATTACCTGCCTCCATGACTGTACATAACATGTTTCATGTTTCATTGCTTAAGAAATATATACCTGATGCTAATCATGTAATTGATTGGAATGTGATTCAAGTGAAGCAAGAAGGTGTCCTACAAGTGCATCATGTGCGCATATTGGATCGGGAAAGAAAACAGCTCTGAAATCGAGCCATAGGGCTTGTAAAGGTCCAGTGGACCTGGTACGGTCCTGAGGATGCAACACGGAAGCATGAGGATTCTATGTGAGCAGAAGACTCGAAACTTTTTGAAGATTTTGAAAATCTTGTTGTTGTGTGAAAGTTGCACTGAGGACAGTGCAAAAATAAGGGGAGGGGATTGCAATATCCCCAAGGACGAGCCCTGTTGTAATCATGTTTATGAATTGTAAATCATGTTTTGTAGGCTGGTGAGCCAAGTATTGATAAATTGGTAGGCTTATGTGTTTATTAGGCCGGAGAGCCTAAGTGTTAAAGGTCAGGAGCCTATTTTTGTATATGTAATATGTAGAACATTAATAAAGATTAAACATCACTGCATGCAAACCAACCACGAAAAAAGAGTGATGGGGGAATAAGCTTCCACAGGGTGGGTAAGGGAAAATGGGTTGAAAGGTTGGAAAGAGGGGCTAAGCTTAGGGGGCTTAAGTCCTTGAGAATAATATTTTATTATTATTCTAAAGCTAGGTGACAAAACATGTTTTTATCCTAAGTCCTAGGAGAGGCAAGCATGCACCTCCAACGTGTGCAAAAGGGAATGAATGCAGCTCCAGGAAGACAAGTGTCGACCTGGGCGCATGTAGTTAAAATCTTAAGCATTAACTGAGTTTGGGGTTTGTCCTCCATTCTATCGTCAGTTGTCTAAAACAGTGAATTTCGTCTGATCTCTGTATGCCTCACAGAGCTCTGAAACCCGATGCATGTGATGTTTTCTTAAGAGGCCGATACACCCTCTGTCTGAACCGTTGAGTCCATGTTCGACCTTTGCGTGGATTCCTTGTCATGCACCCTGAAAACTAGTGACAAACCTGTGAATTGAACCGTGTCCCTTGTGTGTCCTGTGAGCCCAACATATCCACTCTTACAAAGTCAAGTTCATACCTGAACTGTCTTTGGGTTGCTGCATTCTGTGTTTTCTGAGTGGAATTGACCAGTTGTTGTTGTTATTATCCTCACTGTGCGGGTATTGGGCTGAATCTGGTTGAAGAACCGGGTTGTTAGGCCCGTGGTAGAAGAGGCAAGTTGTCAATCCTATGAGAAACTCTCTCCAGGTGAGAGAGTCTGATGGGAAGTGGTTTTCTCCCAGAGAGAGTCCAGCACCAGATACCAAGCTCTGAGAATTCCTAATCCAGCCTGTTGTCGAGACCCAAAGAGGAGGTGAAGCACCAATGGACTGTGCTTGTGAAAGTGTATACTCCTGGGTGGAACAAACATGTGGGGAATGAGAGTCTATGAGTAGTGGGCGTAAGAAGGCTCGTGGAGAGAATCCTTCTGGTTGCTCTGTGTAGTTTTCATGTAACCTCAGCCTAGTCTAGGATTCCCTTGCCTTGGGTGGAGCTTAGTCCCAGCTCGGGGGTGACCCACTATTGAACGTGATGAGCATCGAGGTCTAAGACTGGGAGATTCATGGAAGGTTTGCACGTAGTTGGTGGAGTTCCAACAATTTCAAAGATAAGTATATGCATGTGTTTTAATTTCAATTAAAATGCATGTCTGTGATGCTTGCAATATTATCATGTATTCCGTTGCAATGATATTTATTGTTAATTCCATTAATTCTGTATCTTATTAGTAATTATATGTTTACTCTATTAAGTCATTTAACTTCATTTAAATGTATACTATATAAGTGTTATTCCACGTAGTAGTGTTGCCTGACAATGGGGTTGATGGCCGAGGTCATTACAGCGTGCTGACCCTCTAGAAATAAATGTTGCTACCTTGCCTCAATTTTTGTGCCAGAAATACAACAGTACAACCTCCTAGAATCCGTACAGTACAACCCAAAACTATGTTGTACCTTACTCCTCTATTTATGTGTTGTAGTTTTTCCTTGGAATTCGTGCCACCTTCAACAAAATGTCCTCTTTGCTTCAGCTCAACTTCTCTCTCTCTTTCTCTCTTCAAATATCATGAAAAATGCCAAGAATGGGGGCGCCTCTTTCCCTAATTCGACCTCAATAGGGAAGGTGAAGGGTCATCTAATCCAATGGTGGATATTAGACTATATGGATGGTTGAGATTAAATGATGTTTTAGTCACCCACTTCACTTTCAATTCATAAAGTCACTTTTAATTTCACGTCACGTGAAATTAATGCACTAGGGACCACATTGGAAACTTTCTCACCCGTAAGCGCCTAGGTGATGAGAAACACTTGTCCTTGGTACTTTTTCATTCAATTCAACATTGTTTCACTATGGAGATTGTGAAAGTTCATTCTTATTTTAGTGATGTTGATTTTCTTCTTTACGCTAGTTAAAACATAGATATACTTTTGATCTTTTAGATTAGCCTTAATCACCTCCTTGTAGTATCTTAATTTTGTCTTATCATCTCATTCTTTATCACACCACAATTTCTTTTTAAATGTTGTTGTAGTAAAAAATTTAATATTATCGATATTCTGCAAAATGACCTCTTCCTCATTTCCCCAATGTTTTAGCCAAGACTTAGCATATTTATGCCAAGTCTAATTGACCCTCAAGTGGTTTTGACTGGATTTTAAGGTAATATTAGGAAATGTTAAGATCCAAATGCTTAAAATTCCATAATAAACCAAAAGTACACATTGTGTACACCAATGTGAGCACAGGGCT
>ML791283.1:39256-52409 GCA_009831015.1 Picea engelmannii | reverse complement strand
ATTCATCCTTACAATTTATGTGTGAACAGATCTCGGAGGAATGTTGAAATTATACATTCAATTTTAATGTTTTATACTTATTTGAGAAGAACGAGAATTTTAAATGTTTTGTTTCAGAATTATTTCTTTTGAACTTAAAATATAATATGAAAAAAATATACATCGTATATAATTTCTTGTGTAACTTTGATATAGTGTTTTATTAAATGAATCAATTCGTTTAATTCTAAACTATACCAATTCATTTAGACTACAATCATGTTCGTACAGATTTTATTTGGAGATACCAAATTGTTTGTCCTTTTTTAATTATTAATACTTGCCTGAGAGTATGAGAAAATACAAATCTGGGTTATCAAAATTGTCATTCCATGCCATTGGACAGAATAGAAAACACACCAACAAACTTTCCATTTCACACAAATAAATCAATAGTTAAAGACATATGCAATGGGAATGAGTTAATGACTGTAAACATTTATGTTTTAATAATTAAAACGTTATTTAATTATTTTTAAAGAATAATTTATAGAGTGTTTCATTAAATCAATGGTTATTTCCGTGTCTGCATTTCATTGAACTTTGAAGATTGTAATTCATTAAATGAAAAATATGAAATCATGTATGAACCGTGAATAAATGAACTTCTTGGGTACGAACTGTGTAAGCACTGGATTCAAAGTAGAGTAGTGGTAGTAAGCACTGGGTTCAAAACAGAGTAGTGACAGTTTCACTGGGTTCAAAGCAGAGTACTAGCAGTTCGATGCAACTCAATTCCCACAGTACACAGTACTGAAATGATTGAATGACAATCGTAAATAAAGGCCTGAATGACAATCATAAATAGTTAACTATAATTTCAACTGATTGAAATGAAGTTTACGCAGGTCTAAACATTAAGTAAAGCTGTAAACTTTAATTAAAAGCTCTAAAAAGTAATTAAAGCATTCCAAATAAGCATTGGAAGAAGTGAAGCCAGTAATAACACTTTAAACCTACAAGCCAATAAAATTTTAACAAATATATATTTGTGTATTTTTTAAAAGAAATAAATACAAATACCCTAAGTTAAACATTACACTTTTGAAAAATTAGAAATTCAACCCTAAACTAATATGAGTTCAATGATGAACTCATCGCTATAGTCTCCGGGTCTTCGGCAGGGACTAATAAGTGGATAAATATAGTTTTTAAATTTTCTTAGCCAAATTAAAGAGGAATTTTGTCTAGAACATGTTTGATCTGATTATAGTTTTGGACATTAAGTGAGACCCTATATAGGATCATTGTCAAGGATTCTACCCATAAACCTAATTCCAGGAAACAATGACACTCATCCACTTGAACTAACATATAAGTCTATGTTACTATATTAAAAATTTCAGAAAATAATATTAAAATAAACTCAAATATATAATATTTCAACTTCTATACAAGTATTATATTAAAAATTTCAGAAAATAATATTAAAATAAACTCAAATATATAATATGTCAACTTCTATACAAGTATTAGTAGAATGGGATAACCTTGTAGCTTCTATATGTGGTGTCAAATATATAATATGTCAACTTCTATACAAGTATTAGTAGAATGGTTAGTAGAATGGGATAACCTTATGGCTTCTATATGTGGTGTTTATACTGTATCTGCTGGAAATTAGTAGTAGCAGAATGGGATGAGCCTGTGGTTTTTATTTGTGGTGTTTACCCTGTTTTTATGTGTGGTGTTTACCCTTAAATGCATTAGACAGACAAACTTGTCTAAAATGCTTTGTTTTGGAATCTTATCTTTAAATTTATAAACAAATTTGTCATCAATATTTTTGGAATTTTGATACAAGGTTCACTTACATTTAAGATAAGGTTTAAGTTTGTTCTGTACTTACATTTAAGATAAGGTTTAAGTTTGTTCCGTACATGACTATGTTAGGTATTTAAATTAAAATTTTAAAATGACATAAATTTAATCTTAGTGATAAATTGAATAAGTTGAAATTATATAAAAATTTAAAAAAAAAAATCTAAAATCATGAAAATGATATGTAACTATTAAAATGATATATAACTAGCACAACCATTCAAAATCATGGTTGATGAACATTTAAAGGTTTGGATAGAAAATGAAACCAGAAAATGACCGTTTCTAATCAATGTGCTAAATCCAAAGTTTAATCATTTAAACGTAGCAATCATATAATGCTACAGTAATTTCTTAATATGATTAGGTAAATGTTAAAAAGTAAACAGGTTAACGGATGCATTCAAAAATACAAAGAAGTTATGAAGAGAAAATCACATTCATTGATTTGAGAGGACGACTAAGAATATGCCAGCATCTTCAATTGTTAACCATCAATTATAATTTTAGATTAAAAGGTGATTAATTATGCTCATTATCAATAGATATACTCTTTTCAACCTAAAAATATAAATATAAATGAATTAAACTTTACTTTAAATAATTTTGAAGTAATAAATTAAAAATACTATGTAAAAAAATAAAATAAAAAAAAATTGAAGTAATAAATTAAAAATAAAATGATACATGCTAAATTGAAAAAGTTCAAATCATCTGAAAATTCTAGAAAGTTATATAATAAATATGTGGAAATGATATATAAAAATAAAAGAATAAGTGAATCAAACTTTAAATTTCAACCTTATCCTTAAATCTATCGAGCAAACTTGTCATCACTACTTTGTTGTGAAAGCTTGATGCAAAGTTCATTTACATAGTTTGTGTCAAGAATAAATAATAAATGGGTTTGATGTTTGAAATTTTGGAATAACACCAATCAGGTTTTAAATTTTAAAAGATAAATTGGAAATTTTGGAATAACACCAATCAGGTTTTAAATTTTAAAAGATAAATTGGAAATTTTGAAATTAAATAAATAAATTTGATGTTTTAACTTTTGGAATAATATCAATCAGATTTTAAATTTTAAAAAGATAAATTGAAAATTTTGAATAAAAATAAAAGAATAAGCGAACTTTTCTTTTGAAATCTTATCCTTAAATCTATCAAACAAACATGTCATCACTACTTTGTTTTGAGAGTTTGATGTAAAGTTCATTTACATTTATGACATGATTGTGTCGTGAATAAGTATGTTTGGTATTTAAATCTATCAAACAAACATGTCATCACTACTTTGTTTTGAGAGTTTGATGTAAAGTTCATTTACATTTATGACATGATTGTGTCGTGAATAAGTATGTTTGGTATTTAAAGTCTGAGAAAGTTATTTATTTTTAATTAATGTAATTTGAAATTTTGTAATAATATAAATCAGATTCTAAATTTAAAGGAATAAGTTGAATAAATTGAAATTATGTAAAAAAATATGTGATGTAAATAAATTTGTTTATTTTTTAAATCATTTTCTCTTAAAAATTATAGTTTTATTTAATTAATGAGAACTTTATCATAAAATTTTATTTTTAGGGAGTCATATTTCAAAATTTTTAGACCATTAAAATTTTGAAAAAATAAAATATATTATGTTGAAATTTTATTTTTGAAGAATTTTTTTTACAAAAAAGATTGTATTTGTCCAATTTTTTAACTCACTCTTAAAATATTGCAAGCTTCGTGAAAGAAAAAACTACACACTTTAAAAATTATGTGTGGAATAGGGGGTAGGGGGAGTTATTATGCAAAACATAATATGCTTTGCATAATAAATCTCATAATAACTAATATGTTTTTCATAATAACTCCCCCACCCCCACCAATATGTTTTGTATAATAACTCCCCTCAATCTCACCAATATGTTTTACATAATAACTCCCATAATAACTAATATGTTGAGGGTGAGGGTAAGGAGAGTTATTATGTAGAACATAATATGTTTTGCATTATAATTGCCCCCAGCCCCAGCCTATATGTATGTATTATGTTTTACATAATAACTCCCCCACCCTCCCTCCCTAACCCCCCACCCTATATGTATGTATTATGTTTTACATAATAACTCCCTCCACCCCCACCCTAACTCTATATGTATGTTTTTCATTATAACTGTCCACGCTATATGTATGTTTTGCATGATAACTCCCCCAATCCCCACTCTCATCCTCATGTGGGGAGAGTTATTATGCAAAACCTATTATTTTTTGCATAATAACTCCCCCCACACCCACTCTGTGTGTTTTGCATAATAACTACCCCCACCCTCATGAGGTTGGGGATGAGGGGAGTTATTATGAAAAATATAGTAGGTGGGGGTAGAGAAACTTATTATGCAAAATATAATATGTTTTGCATAATAACTCTCCCACCCCTCCCCTCACATGGGGAGAGTTATTATGCAAAACATGTTATGTTTTGCATAATAACTCTCCCCACATGTTTTTCATAATAACTCTCCCCACCCTCATACGTTTTGCATAATAACTCCCCCCAGGCCCCCACTCACATATATATGAGATGTATTATGTTTTGCATAATAATTCTCCTAACCGCCACCCTCACCCTCACCTCATGTGGAGAGAGTTATTATGCAAAACATATTATATTTTGCGTAATACATCCCCCCACCCCCATATGTTTTGCATAATAACTCCCTCGGGCCCCCACCCACATATATAGGAGTTGTATTATGTTTTGCATAATAACTCCCCCCTCCCCCTTATGTTTTTGCATAAAAACTCGCCACACCCCCACCCTCATATATATCAGATGTGGGGAGAGTTATTATGCAAAACATATCATATTGTATTTTGCATAATAACTCCCATGACCTCCACCCTCATATATATGAGATGTGGAGAGAGTTATTATGCAAAACATAACATAACAAAACATAACTTTCCCCACACCCACCCCTACCCTCATATATTATGTAAAACATATTGCATAATAACTTGCCACACCCCCACCCTCATATATATGAGGGTGAGGGTCGAGGGAGTTATTGTGCAAAACATGTTGGGGTGCGGGTTGGGGGGGACGGGGGGGGAGAGGTTATTATATTTTGTGTTTTTCACAATAACTTCCCCCACCCCCACCTAATATGTTTTGCATAATAACTCCCCCCCACCTATTATGTTTTGCAAAATAACTCTCTTCACCCCCACCTAATATGTTTTGCATAATAACTCCTCTCACCCCCACCCTCATGCATAATATCTCTCCCCACCTCATCCTTATACATGAAGGTGAGGATAGAGGGAATTATTATGCAAAACATATTACTTTAAAACAATAAATTACACAAATTGAAACTAGGTAAGAATAACCTCACCTAAACTATGACCCCATGAAATCTTGCCTAAAACTTTAAAGTGACTAGTTCAATAGATTGGAACCATGTAAGAATGTTGTTGCATAACCTCATCTGAGGCATTTACATCACCATCATATCATTCAGGTTGTTATAAAACCCATAAAACCCATACTCCGGAGCAACTTATTTTACTCAATGACGCTAAATTAAATTTATGGAGTAAAAATGAAATAATTACACAATTTAAAGGTTATTTTATTATTTTTTCAAAATAAAAATAAAAATTTGAGATCAATTTATAGTATGTAAACAAAATTTGGTCATTTAAAATAATTTAGTATGATTTATAAAGAGATAAAGTTCTAAATCTTATGCCATTAATCTATTTCCTCAAAAGAATAAACATATCACAAAGAGAAATTAATTCTAATAAAAACAATTTTTTCTCTCTATTAGTAAAACTATATCAAATTAACCAAATTAATATAAACCTACACTACTAATTCAACTCATTAATGAATATCTTATAATTTGTACCCCATAAATTATTATAAACCTAAACTACTCATATAACTCATTAGTAAATATTCCACAAATGATTATAAACCTAAACTACTAATTCAACTCAAGTATCTCAGTTTATCTTACAAATCATTGTAAACCTAAACTATTCAATCAACTCATTAAACCTAAACTAATTATTCAACTCATTAATGAATATCTCACAACTCATTAATGAGTATCCCACAAATCATCAGAAACCTAAACTACTCATTCAACTCAATAATGAATATCCATACCAACTCCTTTTAACTCCATGAATATCCTATTTATGAAGGTTGTCATGAATATCCCACATATGAATGTTGTTAGATTTTATTTTCTATCTTTTTTATTATTATTAGAGTAAGGGTAATTATTATTGGTTGTTATTTGTTAATGTGGTATGACTCAATCACCATTATTTAAAGAAAACTACATCATTTAAATGATTTGTTAGTAGTTCATAAAGAGCACTTTCACTCTTGTCAAATATCTCTATAATATATATTAAAAAAATATGAAAAACATTTTAGATTACAACTATATTTTAGATTACAACGTATTGAGATAATGATAAATTTTAAATCTTATTTCAATGAAATTGAAGGTCAATCTAGGACACCATTAATCTAGGACAACATTGCTCCTATTGCAACAACCACAATATTGAAATTACAAATTTAATTTGTACTAATAATTATATAAACATATTTAACACAATATTGAAACTTTAATATCTATTAAGATTTGATTAGAAAATGAGAAACAAAATTGAAAATACATATATTAAATTTTAACATCTTTTTAAAAAAAAAATTTACATATATAAATTTCAAACATCTTTGTAAATTTGAAGCATTATTCTTGTTATGATTGAAAAAAGCTAAATAGTAGTACTCTTGTAATATGGAAATACAATAAAAGTCAATGATATGGTTGGTTGATAGCAACAAAAAAATTGGAACAAATGCTTGTCATGAATAAGGTATTGATTAATTAGACTTTTATTCGATATATATTTAATATATATTCTCTTTGCATAAGAGAGTACATGAGTTCAAAATACAATGCCCAGAAGTGGCCTTCAACTAAGTATAGAATCCCCCTTCAAATACCGTCTCTATTTTTACAGTCCAAAATTGCAAATAAATTGCATTGGACACTCCAAAATGACTAATATCAAGTTTAAAAAATTACCAATGATAAATAAAAAATAACCAACAAACCAAACACATCCACAGGTACTAGCTATATCATATATAAAGCCTCAGAGAAAGAGGGGAGCCCTCCTAGCCGCCATTTGTTGAAGTGGATCCTCCCTTCTGGAACTTGGAGGGCTTTTTTTGATACCTTCCACGTTGTTTTCCCTATATATATGTTTAAATCTAATAACTTTGAAGAGTGTAATGAGAATCCTTATCTTCTCCATCGAGCCCATGAGTAAAGTAAAATAAAGATTACACTTATGATTTAACCAATCCACCACTATCTTAGAATCCCCTAATGCCACTTTCTTATGAAGAATCCTTATCTTCATGTTTAGTTTGGGCTTAAAAGAAAACATACATGTATTAAAAGTTTTTCATATCTACAAATATAAAGTGAGTAGTTTAAATTCTTTTACTTAAATAATATTTAATGTAGTTTAGCCTTTGCTTTATAATAATATTTTAAATAAATATAATGAAAATATTTGTAATAAATTATATATTTGTAATAATAAAATAAAAATATTTATATTTTAATTTAATATCATTTTAATTTAAAACTCTCTATTTGGAAATTCTGTTCAACTTCCAAGTTCACCAAACAATTTCCATCTAATTCCTACCAATTCCCAACTTCAGAAAAAATTGCAATTGAATTTAAAAAATGCTAGAAAGAGGTTCCGTACAACTATAATAAAATGAAATTATAAATATAACATATTAAGTTTTAATATAATATATTTATTTATTACATCATATAAAATATAAATTTTCCATTATGAGAAACATTTTAATATAATATATATTTATAACATTTATATAAAATATAAATTTTCCATTATGACAAACAACGCATTTGATCTCATTTTCTCTTCACGACACATCTCGTTTATTAAACCACCAAATGGAAATAAAAGTTTTACAAAATGTAACTCACCGTCCTTGGATTTTTCAATCGAGCAAAGGTAGAATCAGCTTCTTTAAATTGCGAAGTAAAACAAAGGTACAATCATGCTGGGAGTCAAATTCGGTTGAATATGATTCCACCGACTTATTAAAAACTCGACCACACCCAACATACATTCAATAAATACAAATATAAAAAACATACATTCAATAAATACAAATATAAAAAATAAAAATGAGTAGTGTTAATATTTTATTTTGAAAGATAATTTCAAATATATATTTTAATTTTTTAAAGATAATAATAATAATATATTTTAGTATGATAATTTTTAAAATAATAATTGAATTTAGAAAGAAACACCCACCTAACACTTAAAAATAAAATCAACACTTGAGATAAAACAATAATAAATATGAAAAAACACACTTGAAAAACAAAATAATAATACTCAAAAAGTACAAGTGATTTGTTAAGTCACATAATGTAGAAAATGACCCTTCTCATTTTCAAATAAATTAAAATCAATTATTTCTTTTTTTCCCATCCCAATTTTTTCCTTGAATTTATTTTGGTTGATGGATATAGAGTGGGTGGTATGAGAATGGATCATTCCATTTTTTTCCAAATTAGTTCATTATATTAGTGAAAATATAAATTTTTACATCTTCAAGATTCCACAAGAGTCCATAGCAGAACTAGTCCAGAGACCATGCTTAATAAAAACAACTACACACATCCTAGCACGCAGGCTGCAAAAAAGAGATATAAAAACAGGGTAAAATCCCCAACATAAACCAGAAAAGAAGCTAACACCAGTAGCCGCACGCCCTCAAAGAACCTCGAAGTGTTTTCCCAACACCACGCGCCCCAAAAAGACCTCAAAGTGTAAACAAAAACACCGCACGTCCCCAAGCTGGACCTCAAAGCTCTGGTCAAAAACCCCTTCAAGCCAAGGAAGGAGAGGAAAAGAGGGTCAGAACCAAAGTTAAGGAACCGCCCACAATAAAATGTGGCTCCAAGTCTCCTTGACCTCTAAACATCAACCGTCGAGAGGATCGTCGCCACCCACCGGAAGGTCCTCCTCGCGCCCATATCATGACGCCCATCCGAAGACCAACACCAGTGCCGCCGCCCGAAACCTCCACCTCCATCGTTGTCAAGTCTCTCAGCACAAGAAAAATCAAGTAGGGGGATCAATCCCAAAACACATCCCATCTTGGCCCCTAGACGTCGCCACCAAATGTCCACAACCAACCGCAGATGGATGTCCGCTGGGCTCGAAACCTCCGCTGCCACCGTCCTCAAGCCCGCGAATACCCTGACAACCCTAGTCTGCTCACTCTGGAATGGTTTATGCTCATGCACCACCATGGAGGCCAGGGTTGCGGCTAGTGAAACATAGTCGCAGAGCCCACAGGGTAAACCCTAACACGACTCTCAAAATTGTAGGTTCACTGCTCCGCTCCTCTCGTGAAATATCATTGGATCATTCCACTTTTCAAGTATTTTACATAGAAATGGAATGGTCATTATAAAGCACTTCATTATAACAATGTCAAATATTTTGTATTCATGGTGTTAAGAGTTTTATTGTAAGGTACTCCAGAGTAGGAATGTCAAAAACTTTGCACTCATGGTGTTGGATATTTCCTTCAGAGATAAAACAATTCAATATTGATCTATATTATTTTGGGAACGAAATGAAGGCATTCTAAGATAGTGGTGGAATAACAATAAAATATATAAAGATATTGCAATAAACACATAGATATAGTAATGCACAATTTTTATTAATGACATAAATGTACAGAAACTGTAAAAATATAGAGTGAATGAACTTGCTAGAATGGTGACAACTTATCTCTAAGAAAAGATATGATGGCTATGCTCATTCGCAAGAAGATGATGATGTTTATAATGAGGCTCTAGAGGCCTTTTTAACATAAATAAAATCCAAAAGCCTAACCCCGAAACATGAAATGATAAAGTTTTGCAGGCCTTAATGGGGGTCATTGATACGTCAATTTTCCAAGGGCGTAACTTTTGCATACGATCTTTGTTTGGGGGATTCGATACCTCGTCGAAGATGTCTATCCGAGAAGTACAACTTCCGTTGAGGTTCAAGGTATATCATTGGAAGTCATTGCCCCCCAAAATCCCACAAAAACATCGTTTAGGGCCTCAAAAGTATGGGACTCAAAAAACTATAAACAAAACTGCAAAAATGAAAAACTATTCTTTGAGCTAGTGGAATAGGTGGGTGGCCATTGATATCCACCTGCATCATTCCTCCTCCCTTAGGAATAAATGCTTCCCATTACATCAAGTTCCCATGGCAGATGGGGAAGATTTTATTGAATTTGAACCTTGGTGAGTTGCTTGCCTTGCTGCAGAAGCTGTCTTGCTTAGCTTGTTGAAGGCTGTCATGAACCTGTTGCTGGAGGGGTTGGATCCATTCAACCAATATAACTGCATGATTGGTCTAATTGTGGGAGGATTCTATCGGTGAAGATGCAACATGAAGAGTATGAATGGATATGATATAACTTTTCTCGACTGGACAATGTGGAGGCACTCCTATAGGTGCAGTAAGAATATCTTGGTTCTCTTCTACAATCTTGTTGATCTATTTCTATTGGATATAAGGGTCTTGGGTCGAGGCTACAGTGATTGTAGTGTCCTCTTTTGAACAGACCGTGAAGAGGATAAACTTTTCGGTACGAGAGATTACTTTGCGACACTATTTTTTCGGGACAATAGTTGAAACTACCTCTAGTATCCTATAGAGATGACCCCCCAGAGTAACAATGATGCTATAGGGTCAAGACTCATAAAAAACATGACGATTCCACATATATGGTTGTCCTAACAGAACATCATAAACTTCCAGTTGGGAAGCATCACACAATACCTCATCCTTGGTATGTCAGGAAACACTGATCGCTAACATGAATATCTCGTCCTTCACAAAACCATCTGATGTTGTATGGTTGTGGGTGTGGTGTTGTCGGCAAATCCAATTTCTTGACGACCTCTGCTGAGATGAGGTTCTTTTGGCCTTTGATATCAACTATAAAATGTAGCAGGGTCCCCTTCACCCACATCTGTGAATGGAAGAGGCGTTCCTCCTCCTCAGGATCCTCTAATTCTTCTAGTTGGATTGTTGCGGTCATGACAATAGCAGTGAGTTTTGCATCAATGATATACCTCCTTTTATTGTTGTCTAAATCATAGTCTAAGTCAGGGTTCAGTTATGTTTCTTTGAGCTCGACCACTAATGACTGTTTTAAGCGACATTTATCGGTGTTGTGCCAAGGTATTTTGTCAAACTCACACCACTTCCTAGTGTCCTTTTTCATCTTCTCGTTACCCTTATTTTCCTATAGCTTGGGCTGGTTTTCTTTAGGTTGTCTATTATGTGGATTAAGGATGCCTTTCCCATACTTTGGTTGTTGCGTATTTGCAGACCCAAATTCCTGCTTGTTCTGGTGCTTAAATTTATGCTCGATTTTAACGACATATCGATAAGCGGCTCCCAGTGATGAAATGTTTATAAATTCCATTGTGGTTTGGATGTACCTATGAAGATCCTTGCAATATTTTAGAACTAGAATTCGCTCATAATATTTGATACCCAGCTTGGTGCGTAAGGTATGGAAGGTATTTATGAACTCCGACACTGTTTGGACCCTCTCTTGATGCAACGTGGTCAATTTCATGTATTCGTCATTATAGTTTCCAATAGGGTAATATTGCTCCTTGATCGCATCCATAAAAAAATCTCAAGTGGGCTCGACCCCAAATATTTCAGACTCCTCTGTGGAATTTTACTCCCCATAAGTTTCCCACCAATTTTTGACATGGGGGAGAGCCTTAAGGAGCACAAAGGTGATATTTTCTCTATCGGAAAAATTGTGAACAGAGAAATAACCTTCTAGCAAATTTAACCATTTCTCCAAATCATCCATGTCGATATGACCTTCAAATACATGAATATAAAAATTAACTTGTACCTTGAATGGGGAATGTCTCCAAAGCGACTGCTTGACGAAGACTTGCTCGTTTTTGCTGATAATCGTTGAAGGATTTGGGAAAAATTCTCCAACATATTGTTCCTCTATTGCATGAGGGATTCTGTGAGCAACAACTTGCTGGGATATTATGATCCCTCGTCTCTCTTCTCTTCCTCCATGGGAGGTCACTTGAGCTAGTGAGAGCGGTTGTTCTCAAGAGAAACTAGATCGAGACCCAAGTCTCTATACCATAACCTCGTCGGGGACATGCACTAAGAAACAAAAAGGAGTAGCCTTCTCTGATACCATTGATCCATATTATTTCGAGAACGAAATGAAGGTGGGAATATAATAATGAAATATACAGAGATATTTCAATAAACACAGAGATACAATAATGCACGATTTTTATTAATGATAGAAATGTATAAAATCTGTAAAAATATAGAGTGAATGAACTTGTCAGAATGGTGGAAACTTATATTTGAGAAGAGATGTGATGGCTACGCTCATTCACAAGAAGATGATGAGCCTTTTTAACATATAAAAAATCCAAAACCCTAACCCTGAAAGATGAAACACCAAAATTTTTGCAGGCCTCAATGGGGGTAGTTGATACGTCAACTTCCCAAGGGCGTAACTTTTGCATATGGTCTATGTTTGGGGTGTTCAATACCTCTTCGGAAAGGTCTATCCAAGAAGTACAACTTTTGTTAGGGGTTAATTTATGCCGTTTCCAACCCGTGCCCCCCAAAATTCCAAAAAAACATCGTTTAGGGCCTCAAAATGGCCCCAGAAGTTTGGGACTCGAAAAACTGTAAAAAAAACTGCCAAAAATGGAAAATTGTTCTTTGAGCGAGTGGAATAGGTGGGTGGACACTGATATCCATCTGGATCAATTATAGAAATGTCAAATATTTTGCATTCATGACATTAAGAGTTTCATTGTGAGGTACTTCATTATAGGGATGTCAAACTTTGCACTCATGGTGTTGGAGATCCCCATAGGAGATAGGTACATGAAGGTAACAACAACATGCTTTGGAATTAAATTATTGTAATGTTCTTATTTTCTCTAGATTTTCCCTCATATTAACTCTATTGATGTTGCAGGTTTTTTTACTTTAATTTATATACCTATGACATTCTAGTTATCTATTGATTGAGTGTGTTTCAACAATCGATTGGTTCTGCATACTCACATATTCATTTTGGTTCTTATTGTGTGACCTCAATAACATCTCT
>ML791283.1:19532-39156 GCA_009831015.1 Picea engelmannii | reverse complement strand
TTCTAATTAAACATTTCCTAGAATGATTTGAAAATGGATTCAATTTTCCATGTTTATCCAAACAAGTGGAGTAAAACATATTAGATTACATTGACTATTCAATAGTCTAATAAGTTTACCTATTATTGGATTTAAACTAATGACTTTTTCTATATGAAAGTGAAACTCTAACCACTGAGTTAAGTGGGTCATTTATTCTCATAGGTAGAGTTAGAACTATAAACAATTCTAAATGGAATTGAATTTCCACATGTTACTAACTCTTCATTTGTGAATCATGGTGAGCTAACATGGTTTCCCTTAGACCTCTTAAGAATAACTGGATAGTTACCTTGTTGGGCCGTAAATTTCACATATGGACTCTATTTTTTGAAAATGAACCATTGTTGGAATCAATGTATGCATAGAATGTAGTAACTACACTGAGAACCTAGGTCCTCAACATTAGACAACCATAAATTATAATTGTTTTACCCTTCAAATGGAGGATTTACCATGTTGGTCCATCAATATGGTTTTTATGATGCAACCCAAACTACTTGTTCTATGCCCCAAATTTAATATTTTAAATTCCAAAACACCAATAAATTCACATGGTAACTACACAAATCCATTTTGAATCATCCCTCCCCATTTGGGAGGCTTTTGGTGTAGAAAATTTTTAGTTTTGGAGAAGACGGGGAAACAATTCCTCAACATTCTATTTAGAGTACCATTTGTCCTCGATTGATCACCAGCCCTTCAATCTCACTTGGTTATGGTCATTAGTGTTACACACTCATGGCACATCTCCCTTCCTTAGTTTTAGAATGTTGTTATTGTCGTGCAATATATTCAATACCACGTGGTTATGGTGGTTAGTGTTACCCTCACACGTGACACATCTCCCCCACCTTGGTTGTAGAATGTCCTTATTGTTGTACAATATCCCATTTTGTTATGGTGGTTAGCGTTACACTCACTTTTGGCACATCTCCTCCACCTTGGTTGTATAATGTAACTATTAGTACATTCTACAACCAAGGTGGGGGAGATGATATATTGCACAACCATAATTGTATTCTACAACAAGGTGGGGGAGATGATATATTGCACAACAATACATGCATTTTATGACAAAAGTGGGGGAGATGTGCCACAAGTGAGTGTAACTCTAGTACATTCCACAACCAAGGTAGGAGATATGATATATTCCGCAATAATAAGTGCATTCTACAACCAAGGTGGGGGAGATGTGCCATGAGTGAGTGTAACACTAACCACCATAACCAAGTGGGATTGAAGGGGCAATGCTTAGTAAAGAAAAACCTCGTAAGGAAACCCAATGGATGCTTGCCCACATTCCTACATGGTATCCCTAGTAAACTCATTAGCAAAGACTAGTGTCCCTAACCCAAGGGGGTTCAAGCTAGGAACTTGCTAGCATAGATCTATCCAAATGCCCAACAACATTGACAACAATTGGTTGAGTTAACCCCTTAGGGATACCAATCTCTCTCTCTCTCTCTCTCTCTCTCTCTCTCTCTCTCACACACACACACACACAACCTTGATAGCCCATTTTGAATCATGAAAGGTGATCATGTGATAGAGTATTTCAAGGAAATATGGTGAGATGACCACTTGATAAGAAGATAGGTTGGAAAGAGAATCATAAGTCTTGAGTAACCTTGACTTGGAATTGAATAACCTTATGTGACCATATCTACTTGCATAAATGGACAACCATTAAGTGCTACCAATTAGATAGAGAATCGCTTATCTCAACAACACCTTTGTCGAGCACCATAGGGAAAGAAGTTGAGGAGGAATAGGATGAGAAAGAGGACAACCCATAAGTGGAAAAATGCAAAAGGAACAAGGGGGATGAGAGCCAAAATCCATTACTAGAACCACAAGTTTGTGTTGTGATGCTACCTAACAACAAAGAGGTAGTTGAGTAAAGATAAAGGGGGAGAGAATCCAATGAGATTAAAACAACAAAGTTAAATTCTAGCACATTGCCTCTTATTTAAACCTAGGGCACATAAAGAGTAGAGGGAAACATTGCACCAAACAAGCTTGGTGTACCCATTGACAATCAATAATTGATTGATGAGAACCAAGATACCAAATAAAAATCCAAGTAATGAAAGTGTGTGAGGAAAAATAACTAATATAAGAAAACCTCCTTAGCCAATAGAGTTTTCCAAGAAAATCCACAAAACAACTAAGGAAATATTATTTGTGGCTAAGTAAGAAAGTTCCTTAAACCCTAGACTTAAAAATAAACCAAAGGAAGGAATGAAAATAAAAATAACATGTAGGGGAACACCGTGAGAGAATACTAGGATGATTAGAGATGTTATTGAGGTCACACAATAAGAACCAAAATGAATATGTGAGTATGCAGAACCAATCGATTGTTGAAACACACTCAATCAATAGATAACTAGAATGTCATAGGTATATAAATTAAAGTAAAAAAACCTGCAACATCAATAGAGTTAATATGAGGGAAAATCTAGAGAAAATAAGAACATTACAATAATTTAATTCCAAAGCATGTTGTTGTTACCTTCATGTACCTATCTCCTATGGGGATCTCCAACACCATGAGTGCAAAGTTTGACATCCCTATAATGAAGTACCTCACAATGAAACTCTTAATGTCATGAATGCAAAATATTTGACATTTCTATAATTGATCCAGATGGATATCAGTGTCCACCCACCTATTCCACTCGCTCAAAGAACAATTTTCCATTTTTGGCAGTTTTTTTTACAGTTTTTCGAGTCCCAAACTTCTGGGGCCATTTTGAGGCCCTAAACGATGTTTTTTTGGAATTTTGGGGGGCACGGGTTGGAAACGGCATAAATTAACCCCTAACAAAAGTTGTACTTCTTGGATAGACCTTTCCGAAGAGGTATTGAACACCCCAAACATAGACCATATGCAAAAGTTACGCCCTTGGGAAGTTGACGTATCAACTACCCCCATTGAGGCCTGCAAAAATTTTGGTGTTTCATCTTTCAGGGTTAGGGTTTTGGATTTTTTATATGTTAAAAAGGCTCATCATCTTCTTGTGAATGAGCGTAGCCATCACATCTCTTCTCAAATATAAGTTTCCACCATTCTGACAAGTTCATTCACTCTATATTTTTACAGATTTTATACATTTCTATCATTAATAAAAATCGTGCATTATTGTATCTCTGTGTTTATTGAAATATCTCTGTATATTTCATTATTATATTCCCACCTTCATTTCGTTCTCGAAATAATATGGATCAATGGTATCAGAGAAGGCTACTCCTTTTTGTTTCTTAGTGCATGTCCCCGACGAGGTTATGGTATAGAGACTTGGGTCTCGATCTAGTTTCTCTTGAGAACAACCGCTCTCACTAGCTCAAGTGACCTCCCATGGAGGAAGAGAAGAGAGACGAGGGATCATAATATCCCAGCAAGTTGTTGCTCACAGAATCCCTCATGCAATAGAGGAACAATATGTTGGAGAATTTTTCCCAAATCCTTCAACGATTATCAGCAAAAACGAGCAAGTCTTCGTCAAGCAGTCGCTTTGGAGACATTCCCCATTCAAGGTACAAGTTAATTTTTATATTCATGTATTTGAAGGTCATATCGACATGGATGATTTGGAGAAATGGTTAAATTTGCTAGAAGGTTATTTCTCTGTTCACAATTTTTCCGATAGAGAAAATATCACCTTTGTGCTCCTTAAGGCTCTCCCCCATGTCAAAAATTGGTGGGAAACTTATGGGGAGTAAAATTCCACAGAGGAGTCTGAAATATTTGGGGTCGAGCCCACTTGAGATTTTTTTATGGATGCGATCAAGGAGCAATATTACCCTATTGGAAACTATAATGACGAATACATGAAATTGACCACGTTGCATCAAGAGAGGGTCCAAACAGTGTCGGAGTTCATAAATACCTTCCATACCTTACGCACCAAGCTGGGTATCAAATATTATGAGCGAATTCTAGTTCTAAAATATTGCAAGGATCTTCATAGGTACATCCAAACCACAATGGAATTTATAAACATTTCATCACTGGGAGCCGCTTATCGATATGTCGTTAAAATCGAGCATAAATTTAAGCACCAGAACAAGCAGGAATTTGGGTCTGCAAATACGCAACAACCAAAGTATGGGAAAGGCATCCTTAATCCACATAATAGACAACCTAAAGAAAACCAGCCCAAGCTATAGGAAAATAAGGGTAACGAGAAGATGAAAAAGGACACTAGGAAGTGGTGTGAGTTTGACAAAATACCTTGGCACAACACCGATAAATGTCGCTTAAAACAGTCATTAGTGGTCGAGCTCAAAGAAACATAACTGAACCCTGACTTAGACTATGATTTAGACAACAATAAAAGGAGGTATATCATTGATGCAAAACTCACTGCTATTGTCATGACCGCAACAATCCAACTAGAAGAATTAGAGGATCCTGAGGAGGAGGAACGCCTCTTCCATTCACAGATGTGGGTGAAGGGGACCCTGCTACATTTTATAGTTGATATCAAAGGCCAAAAGAACCTCATCTCAGCAGAGGTCGTCAAGAAATTGGATTTGCCGACAACACCACACCCACAACCATACAACATCAGATGGTTTTGTGAAGGACGAGATATTCATGTTAGCGATCAGTGTTTCCTGACATACCAAGGATGAGGTATTGTGTGATGCTTCCCAACTGGAAGTTTATGATGTTCTGTTAGGACAACCATATATGTGGAATCGTCATGTTTTTTATGAGTCTTGACCCTATAGCATCATTGTTACTCTGGGGGGTCATCTCTATAGGATACTAGAGGTAGTTTCAACTATTGTCCCGAAAAAATAGTGTCGCAAAGTAATCTCTCGTACCGAAAAGTTTATCCTCTTCACGGTCTGTTCAAAAGAGGACACTACAATCACTGTAGCCTCGACCCAAGACCCTTATATCCAATAGAAATAGATCAACAAGATTGTAGAAGAGAACCAAGATATTCTTACTGCACCTATAGGAGTGCCTCCACATTGTCCAGTCGAGAAAAGTTATATCATATCCATTCATACTCTTCATGTTGCATCTTCACCGATAGAATCCTCCCACAATTAGACCAATCATGCAGTTATATTGGTTGAATGGATCCAACCCCTCCAGCAACAGGTTCATGACAGCCTTCAACAAGCTAAGCAAGACAGCTTCTGCAGCAAGGCAAGCAACTCACCAAGGTTCAAATTCAATAAAATCTTCCCCATCTGCCATGGGAACTTGATGTAATGGGAAGCATTTATTCCTAAGGGAGGAGGAATGATGCAGGTGGATATCAATGGCCACCCACCTATTCCACTAGCTCAAAGAATAGTTTTTCATTTTTGCAGTTTTGTTTATAGTTTTTTGAGTCCCATACTTTTGAGGCCCTAAACGATGTTTTTGTGGGATTTTGGGGGGCAATGACTTCCAATGATATACCTTGAACCTCAACGGAAGTTGTACTTCTCGGATAGACATCTTCGACGAGGTATCGAATCCCCCAAACAAAGATCGTATGCAAAAGTTACGCCCTTGGAAAATTGACGTATCAATGACCCCCATTAAGGCCTGCAAAACTTTATCATTTCATGTTTCGGGGTTAGGCTTTTGGATTTTATTTATGTTAAAAAGGCCTCTAGAGCCTCATTATAAACATCATCATCTTCTTGCGAATGAGCATAGCCATCATATCTTTTCTTAGAGATAAGTTGTCACCATTCTAGCAAGTTCATTCACTCTATATTTTTACAGTTTCTGTACATTTATGTCATTAATAAAAATTGTGCATTACTATATCTATGTGTTTATTGCAATATCTTTATATATTTTATTGTTATTCCACCACTATCTTAGAATGCCTTCATTTCGTTCCCAAAATAATATAGATCAATATTGAATTGTTTTATCTCTGAAGGAAATATCCAACACCATGAGTGCAAAGTTTTTGACATTCCTACTCTGGAGTACCTTACAATAAAACTCTTAACACCATGAATACAAAATATTTGACATTGTTATAATGAAGTGCTTTATAATGACCATTCCATTTCTATGTAAAATACTTGAAAAGTGGAATGATCCAATGATATTTCACGAGAGGAGCGGAGCAGTGAACCTACAATTTTGAGAGTCGTGTTAGGGTTTACCCTGTGGGCTCTGCGACTATGTTTCACTAGCCGCAACCCTGGCCTCCATGGTGGTGCATGAGCATAAACCATTCCAGAGTGAGCAGACTAGGGTTGTCAGGGTATTCGCGGGCTTGAGGACGGTGGCAGCGGAGGTTTCGAGCCCAGCGGACATCCATCTGCGGTTGGTTGTGGACATTTGGTGGCGACGTCTAGGGGCCAAGATGGGATGTGTTTTGGGATTGATCCCCCTACTTGATTTTTCTTGTGCTGAGAGACTTGACAACGATGGAGGTGGAGGTTTCGGGCGGCGGCACTGGTGTTGGTCTTCGGATGGGCGTCATGATATGGGCGCGAGGAGGACCTTCCGGTGGGTGGCGACGATCCTCTCGACGGTTGATGTTTAGAGGTCAAGGAGACTTGGAGCCACATTTTATTGTGGGCGGTTCCTTAACTTTGGTTCTGACCCTCTTTTCCTCTCCTTCCTTGGCTTGAAGGGGTTTTTGACCAGAGCTTTGAGGTCCAGCTTGGGGACGTGCGGTGTTTTTGTTTACACTTTGAGGTCTTTTTGGGGCGCGTGGTGTTGGGAAAACACTTCGAGGTTCTTTGAGGGCGTGCGGCTACTGGTGTTAGCTTCTTTTCTGGTTTATGTTGGGGATTTTACCCTGTTTTTATATCTCTTTTTTGCAGCCTGCGTGCTAGGATGTGTGTAGTTGTTTTTATTAAGCATGGTCTCTGGACTAGTTCTGCTATGGACTCTTGTGGAATCTTGAAGATGTAAAAATTTATATTTTCACTAATATAATGAACTAATTTGGAAAAAAATGGAATGATCCATTCTCATACCACCCACTCTATATCCATCAACCAAAATAAATTCAAGGAAAAAATTGGGATGGGAAAAAAAGAAATAATTGATTTTAATTTATTTGAAAATGAGAAGGGTCATTTTCTACATTATGTGACTTAACAAATCACTTGTACTTTTTGAGTATTATTATTTTGTTTTTCAAGTGTGTTTTTTCATATTTATTATTGTTTTATCTCAAGTGTTGATTTTATTTTTAAGTGTTAGGTGGGTGTTTCTTTCTAAATTCAATTATTATTTTAAAAATTATCATACTAAAATATATTATTATTATTATCTTTAAAAAATTAAAATATATATTTGAAATTATCTTTCAAAATAAAATATTAACACTACTCATTTTTATTTTTTATATTTGTATTTATTGAATGTATGTTTTTTATATTTGTATTTATTGAATGTATGTTGGGTGTGGTCGAGTTTTTAATAAGTCGGTGGAATCATATTCAACCGAATTTGACTCCCAGCATGATTGTACCTTTGTTTTACTTCGCAATTTAAAGAAGCTGATTCTACCTTTGCTCGATTGAAAAATCCAAGGACGGTGAGTTACATTTTGTAAAACTTTTATTTCCATTTGGTGGTTTAATAAACGAGATGTGTCGTGAAGAGAAAATGAGATCAAATGCGTTGTTTGTCATAATGGAAAATTTATATTTTATATAAATGTTATAAATATATATTATATTAAAATGTTTCTCATAATGGAAAATTTATATTTTATATGATGTAATAAATAAATATATTATATTAAAACTTAATATGTTATATTTATAATTTCATTTTATTATAGTTGTACGGAACCTCTTTCTAGCATTTTTTAAATTCAATTGCAATTTTTTCTGAAGTTGGGAATTGGTAGGAATTAGATGGAAATTGTTTGGTGAACTTGGAAGTTGAACAGAATTTCCAAATAGAGAGTTTTAAATTAAAATGATATTAAATTAAAATATAAATATTTTTATTTTATTATTACAAATATATAATTTATTACAAATATTTTCATTATATTTATTTAAAATATTATTATAAAGCAAAGGCTAAACTACATTAAATATTATTTAAGTAAAAGAATTTAAACTACTCACTTTATATTTGTAGATATGAAAAACTTTTAATACATGTATGTTTTCTTTTAAGCCCAAACTAAACATGAAGATAAGGATTCTTCATAAGAAAGTGGCATTAGGGGATTCTAAGATAGTGGTGGATTGGTTAAATCATAAGTGTAATCTTTATTTTACTTTACTCATGGGCTCGATGGAGAAGATAAGGATTCTCATTACACTCTTCAAAGTTATTAGATTTAAACATATATATAGGGAAAACAACGTGGAAGGTATCAAAAAAAGCCCTCCAAGTTCCAGAAGGGAGGATCCACTTCAACAAATGGCGGCTAGGAGGGCTCCCCTCTTTCTCTGAGGCTTTATATATGATATAGCTAGTACCTGTGGATGTGTTTGGTTTGTTGGTTATTTTTTATTTATCATTGGTAATTTTTTAAACTTGATATTAGTCATTTTGGAGTGTCCAATGCAATTTATTTGCAATTTTGGACTGTAAAAATAGAGACGGTATTTGAAGGGGGATTCTATACTTAGTTGAAGGCCACTTCTGGGCATTGTATTTTGAACTCATGTACTCTCTTATGCAAAGAGAATATATATTAAATATATATCGAATAAAAGTCTAATTAATCAATACCTTATTCATGACAAGCATTTGTTCCAATTTTTTTGTTGCTATCAACCAACCATATCATTGACTTTTATTGTATTTCCATATTACAAGAGTACTACTATTTAGCTTTTTTCAATCATAACAAGAATAATGCTTCAAATTTACAAAGATGTTTGAAATTTATATATGTAAATTTTTTTTTTAAAAAGATGTTAAAATTTAATATATGTATTTTCAATTTTGTTTCTCATTTTCTAATCAAATCTTAATAGATATTAAAGTTTCAATATTGTGTTAAATATGTTTATATAATTATTAGTACAAATTAAATTTGTAATTTCAATATTGTGGTTGTTGCAATAGGAGCAATGTTGTCCTAGATTAATGGTGTCCTAGATTGACCTTCAATTTCATTGAAATAAGATTTAAAATTTATCATTATCTCAATACGTTGTAATCTAAAATATAGTTGTAATCTAAAATGTTTTTCATATTTTTTTAATATATATTATAGAGATATTTGACAAGAGTGAAAGTGCTCTTTATGAACTACTAACAAATCATTTAAATGATGTAGTTTTCTTTAAATAATGGTGATTGAGTCATACCACATTAACAAATAACAACCAATAATAATTACCCTTACTCTAATAATAATAAAAAAGATAGAAAATAAAATCTAACAACATTCATATGTGGGATATTCATGACAACCTTCATAAATAGGATATTCATGGAGTTAAAAGGAGTTGGTATGGATATTCATTATTGAGTTGAATGAGTAGTTTAGGTTTCTGATGATTTGTGGGATACTCATTAATGAGTTGTGAGATATTCATTAATGAGTTGAATAATTAGTTTAGGTTTAATGAGTTGATTGAATAGTTTAGGTTTACAATGATTTGTAAGATAAACTGAGATACTTGAGTTGAATTAGTAGTTTAGGTTTATAATCATTTGTGGAATATTTACTAATGAGTTATATGAGTAGTTTAGGTTTATAATAATTTATGGGGTACAAATTATAAGATATTCATTAATGAGTTGAATTAGTAGTGTAGGTTTATATTAATTTGGTTAATTTGATATAGTTTTACTAATAGAGAGAAAAAATTGTTTTTATTAGAATTAATTTCTCTTTGTGATATGTTTATTCTTTTGAGGAAATAGATTAATGGCATAAGATTTAGAACTTTATCTCTTTATAAATCATACTAAATTATTTTAAATGACCAAATTTTGTTTACATACTATAAATTGATCTCAAATTTTTATTTTTATTTTGAAAAAATAATAAAATAACCTTTAAATTGTGTAATTATTTCATTTTTACTCCATAAATTTAATTTAGCGTCATTGAGTAAAATAAGTTGCTCCGGAGTATGGGTTTTATGGGTTTTATAACAACCTGAATGATATGATGGTGATGTAAATGCCTCAGATGAGGTTATGCAACAACATTCTTACATGGTTCCAATCTATTGAACTAGTCACTTTAAAGTTTTAGGCAAGATTTCATGGGGTCATAGTTTAGGTGAGGTTATTCTTACCTAGTTTCAATTTGTGTAATTTATTGTTTTAAAGTAATATGTTTTGCATAATAATTCCCTCTATCCTCACCTTCATGTATAAGGATGAGGTGGGGAGAGATATTATGCATGAGGGTGGGGGTGAGAGGAGTTATTATGCAAAACATATTAGGTGGGGGTGAAGAGAGTTATTTTGCAAAACATAATAGGTGGGGGGGAGTTATTATGCAAAACATATTAGGTGGGGGTGGGGGAAGTTATTGTGAAAAACACAAAATATAATAACCTCTCCCCCCCCGTCCCCCCCAACCCGCACCCCAACATGTTTTGCACAATAACTCCCTCGACCCTCACCCTCATATATATGAGGGTGGGGGTGTGGCAAGTTATTATGCAATATGTTTTACATAATATATGAGGGTAGGGGTGGGTGTGGGGAAAGTTATGTTTTGTTATGTTATGTTTTGCATAATAACTCTCTCCACATCTCATATATATGAGGGTGGAGGTCATGGGAGTTATTATGCAAAATACAATATGATATGTTTTGCATAATAACTCTCCCCACATCTGATATATATGAGGGTGGGGGTGTGGCGAGTTTTTATGCAAAAACATAAGGGGGAGGGGGGAGTTATTATGCAAAACATAATACAACTCCTATATATGTGGGTGGGGGCCCGAGGGAGTTATTATGCAAAACATATGGGGGTGGGGGGATGTATTACGCAAAATATAATATGTTTTGCATAATAACTCTCTCCACATGAGGTGAGGGTGAGGGTGGCGGTTAGGAGAATTATTATGCAAAACATAATACATCTCATATATATGTGAGTGGGGGCCTGGGGGGAGTTATTATGCAAAACGTATGAGGGTGGGGAGAGTTATTATGAAAAACATGTGGGGAGAGTTATTATGCAAAACATAACATGTTTTGCATAATAACTCTCCCCATGTGAGGGGAGGGGTGGGAGAGTTATTATGCAAAACATATTATATTTTGCATAATAAGTTTCTCTACCCCCACCTACTATATTTTTCATAATAACTCCCCTCATCCCCAACCTCATGAGGGTGGGGGTAGTTATTATGCAAAACACACAGAGTGGGTGTGGGGGGAGTTATTATGCAAAAAATAATAGGTTTTGCATAATAACTCTCCCCACATGAGGATGAGAGTGGGGATTGGGGGAGTTATCATGCAAAACATACATATAGCGTGGACAGTTATAATGAAAAACATACATATAGAGTTAGGGTGGGGGTGGAGGGAGTTATTATGTAAAACATAATACATACATATAGGGTGGGGGGTTAGGGAGGGAGGGTGGGGGAGTTATTATGTAAAACATAATACATACATATAGGCTGGGGCTGGGGGCAATTATAATGCAAAACATATTATGTTCTACATAATAACTCTCCTTACCCTCACCCTCAACATATTAGTTATTATGGGAGTTATTATGTAAAACATATTGGTGAGATTGAGGGGAGTTATTATACAAAACATATTGGTGGGGGTGGGGGAGTTATTATGAAAAACATATTAGTTATTATGAGATTTATTATGCAAAGCATATTATGTTTTGCATAATAACTCCCCCTACCCCCTATTCCACACATAATTTTTAAAGTGTGTAGTTTTTTCTTTCACGAAGCTTGCAATATTTTAAGAGTGAGTTAAAAAATTGGACAAATACAATCTTTTTTGTAAAAAAAATTCTTCAAAAATAAAATTTCAACATAATATATTTTATTTTTTCAAAATTTTAATGGTCTAAAAATTTTGAAATATGACTCCCTAAAAATAAAATTTTATGATAAAGTTCTCATTAATTAAATAAAACTATAATTTTTARGAGAAAATGATTTAAAAAATAAACAAATTTATTTACATCACATATTTTTTTTACATRATTTCMATTTATTCAACTTATTCCTTTAAATTTARAATCTRATTTATATTATTACAAAATTTCAAATTACATTAATTAAAAATAAATAACTTTCTCAGACTTTAAATACCAAACATACTTATTCACGACACAATCATGTCATAAATGTAAATGAACTTTACATCAAACTCTCAAAACAAAGTAGTGATGACATGTTTGTTTGATAGATTTAAATACCAAACATACTTATTCACGACACAATCRTGTCATAAATGTAAATGAACTTTACATCAAACTCTCAAAACAAAGTAGTGATGACAWGTTTGTTKGATAGATTTAAGGATAAGATYTCAAAAGAAAAGTTCGCTTATTCTTTTATTTTTATTCAAAATTTTCAATTTATSTTTTTAAAATTTAAAATCTGATTGATATTATTCCAAAARTTAAAACATCAAATTTATTTATTTAATTTCAAAATTTCCAATTTATCTTTTAAAATTTAAAACCTGATTGGTGTTATTCCAAAATTTCCAATTTATCTTTTAAAATTTAAAAYCTRATTGGTGTTATTCCAAAATTTCAAACATCAAACCCATTTATTATTTATTCTTGACACAAACTATGTAAATGAACTTTGCATCAAGCTTTCACAACAAAGTAGTGATGACAAGTTTGCTCGATAGATTTAAGGATAAGGTTGAAATTTAAAGTTTGATTCACTTATTCTTTTATTTTTATATATCATTTCCACATATTTATTATATAACTTTCTAGAATTTTCAGATRATTTGAACTTTTTCAATTTAGCATGYATCATTTTATTTTTAATTTATTACTTCAATTTTTTTTTATTTTATTTTTTTACATAGTATTTTTAATTTATTACTTCAAAATTATTTAAAGTAAAGTTTAATTCATTTATATTTATATTTTTAGGTYGAAAAGMGTAYAYCTATTGATAATGAGYAYAATTAATCACCTTTTAATCTAAAATTATAATTTGATGRTTAACAATTGAAGATGCTGGCATATTCTTAGTCGTYCTCYCAAATCAATGAATGTGATTTYCTCTTCATAACTTCYTTGTATTTTTGAATGCATCCGTTAACYTGTTTACTTTTTAACATTTACCTAAYCATATTAAGAAATTACTGTAGYAYTATATGATTGCYAYGTTTAAATGATTAAACTTTRGATTTAGCACRTTGRYTAKARACGSTCATTTTCTGGTTTCATTTTYTATCCAAACCTTTARATGTTCATCAACCATGATTTTGAATGGYTKTGCTAGTTATATATCATTTTAATAGTTACATATCATTTTCATGGTTATAAATTTTTTCTGGTTTCATTTTCTATCTAGTTATATATCATTTTAATAGTTACATATCATTTTCATGGTTATAGATTTTTTTTTGAAATTTTYRTATAATTTCAACTTATTCAATTTATSACTAAGATTAAATTTATGTCATTTTAAAATTTTAATTTAAATACCTAACATACTCATGTACTTATGTCATTTTAAAATTTTAATTTAAATACCTAACATACTCATGTACGGAACAAACTTAAACCTTATTTTAAAATTTTAATTTAAATACCTAACATACTCATGTACGGAACAAACTTAAACCTTATCTTAAATGTAAGTACRGAACAAACTTAAACCTTATCTTAAATGTAAGTGAACCTTGTATCAAAATTCCAAAAATATTGATGACAAATTTGTTTATAAATTTAAAGATAAGATTCCAAAACAAAGCATTTTMGACAAGTTTGTCTGTCTAATGCATTTAAGGGTAAACACCACACATAAAAACAGGGTAAACACCACAAATAAAAACCACAGGCTCATCCCATTCTGCTACTACTAATTTCCAGCAGATACARTATAAACAMCACATATAGAAGCCAYAAGGTTATCCCATTCTACTAACCATTCTACTAATACTTGTATAGAAGTTGACATATTATATATTTGACACCACATATAGAAGCYACAAGGTTATCCCATTCTACTAATACTTGTATAGAAGTTGACATATTATATATTTGAGTTTATTTTAATATTATTTTCTGAAATTTTTAATATAATACTTGTATAGAAGTTGAAATATTATATATTTGAGTTTATTTTAATATTATTTTCTGAAATTTTTAATATAGTAACATAGACTTATATGTTAGTTYAAGTGGATGAGTGTCATTGTTTMCTGGAATTAGGTTTATGGGTAGAATCCTTGACAAKGATCCTATATAGGGTYTCACTTAATGTCCAAAACTATAATCAGATCAAACATGTTCTAGACAAAATTCCTCTTTAATTTGGCTAAGAAAATTTAAAAACTATATTTATCCACTTATTAGTCCCTGCCGAAGRCCCRRRGACTATAGCGATGAGTTCATYRTTGAACTCATATTAGTTTAGGGTTGAMTTTCTAATTTTTCAAAAAGTGTAATGTTTAACTTARGGTATTTGTATTTATTTCTTTTAAAAAATAYACAAATATATATTTGTTAAAATTTTATTGGCTTGTAGGTTTAAAGYGTTATTAYYGGCTTCACTTCTTCCAATGCTTATTTGGAATGCTTTAATTACTTTTTAGAGMTTTTAATTAAAGTTTACAGCTTTACTTWATGTTTAGACCTGCGTAAACTTCATTTCAATCAGTTRAAATTATAGTTAACTATTTATGATTGTCATTCAGGCCTTTATTTACGATTGTCATTCARTCATTTCAGTACTGTGTACTRTGGGAATTGAGTTGCATCGAACTGYTAGTACTCTGCTTTGAACCCARTGAAACTGTCACTACTCTGYTTTGAACCCAGTGCTTACTACCACTACTCTACTTTGAATCCAGTGCTTACACAGTTCGTACCYAAGATCGGATCATAGTTCATTTATTCACGGTTCRTACATGATTTCATATTTTTCATTTAATGAATWACAATCTTCAAAGTTCARTGAAATGCRGACACGGAAATAACCATTGATTTAATGAAACACTCTATAAATTATTCTTTAAAAATAATTAAATAACGTTTTAATTATTAAAACATAAATGTTTACAGTCATTAACTCATTCCCATTGCATATGTCTTTAACTATTGATTTATTTGTGTGAAATGGAAAGTTTGTTGGTGTGTTTTCTATTCTGTCCAATGGCATGGAATGACAATTTTGATAACCCAGATTTGTATTTTCTCATACTCTCAGGCAAGTATTAATAATTAAAAAAGGACAAACAATTTGGTATCTCCAAATAAAATCTGTACGAACATGATTGTAGTCTAAATGAATTGGTATAGTTTAGAATTAAACGAATTGATTCATTTAATAAAACACTATATCAAAGTTACACAAGAAATTATATACGATGTATATTTTTTTCATATTATATTTTAAGTTCAAAAGAAATAATTCTGAAACAAAACATTTAAAATTCTCGTTCTTCTCAAATAAGTATAAAACATTAAAATTGAATGTATAATTTCAACATTCCTCCGAGATCTGTTCACACATAAATTGTAAGGATGAATTGCAGCTTTCAAATCATCGTGGGGTCTTTTGTACGGAAAGATCAAGGGAACGAACGACTCTGGCCTTTCGACGATCAGTCCTAGAACCAAGAGAGCATCTACCGAGAAGCTTTCTCCCACAGACGTCACCTCGCACCAGGAAAACAAGAGTTGGTAGTAAACCTGCAAAAACAAAAAATGCATTTCATCAACCTTTGTCAGAACAAGGATGGAGATAAAGTCTGTTTCAAAATAAATGTGAATTTATTGAACCTATGTCCAAAGCTTGCAAATAAATATCGATCTACATGTTTGGGAACACTCAAAGGTGATTGAATCTCTTCTGCAGAAACTGACCAAAACAATGATAGTGGCAACAAGGAGTTCTCTTAACTTATTGCAAGAATAGTCCAGTCTGTTGGCGCCCAATCATCAATCTTTCCATCATTTGCAGGTTTGATGCCTCTGCTTTCATCTCCCCTTTTTCTTGTTCTTTAAGTTTAAAATCTCTAAATTAAATTCAACTTAATATAACATTTTCAGTATACAATTTTTGTATATTCATAATGTTTTTCTAGTATTGTTTTCTGTGTTTTGCTTAAGTAATATAACATTTCTTTGTATACTTACAATGTCTTTGTTTAAAATGTCTAAATTAAATTCAACCTAACATAACATTTTCAGTATATTCATAATGTCTTTCTAGTATTATTTCTGTATTTTTCTCAAGTAATATGATATTTTTTGTATATTTACAATGTCTTTCATGCCTGCTATCCCATCTAACCTATGGAAAGTCAGCCTCTACTAGTCTTTAGAATCACTACATGATGACCAAATCAAATTCGATCAACAGAAATCCAAGCCCTCGGATGTGTTTTACAGGAGTGCTAGTGAGTTTTTCCGAGTTGGAAAAATGACAAAAATTATATTCGCAGCATCCTAGAAAGAAAAATCAAATAGGAGTCTCTCACAGTCTAGAGATCAACTACATAAAGCATATCTTCACATACTAGTGGTCTTGATAACCGCTTCTCATTCCAGCGAGAATCATGTCCTTTTACTCTCATCTAAGTCAAACACCTTCAACAATTTGGCTTTGGTTCTAGCCTTTCTTTGCCTTATGCACAACAAACCCAAAGTCCAATACGATGGTACTCTATGTTTTCTTGGTGTTTTTCTCCATAAAACATGACACTGAAGTTTGTATATGTATGTCACTCAAAAGACTTAAAACAGTGAACTGGTGTGGAACTACTCCATTGAATGAGATGAAATCCAGCGAAGGACGTTGAATAAAATATATGGGCAGACGGACGAACTGATTTTTCTTGAATTGGGCGGACTGACGAAAATCTGAAGTGCTCTTTGTTCAAATCTGGAATCTATCTATTTAGGTGCATGCTTCCTGTCTTTTGCTTCATCAATGTTTGTATGAAATGAATCATAGATACGAATACACTTAAACTCTAAATTAAGTATTTTAAGTGGTTAGGGTCATTGCCTTGAGTAAAATTGGTAAAGGAAGACTCCATCATCCTAGCTCTCCTTACCAAGAGTCTTCATCTTCTCATCCTTAGCTCTTGACACTATAACATTCAGTTTATTTTTCAGTTGCGTTGAGTTTAGTTTTTAGTTGCATTGAGTTTAGTTTTACTTTCATTATTATTGGATTCTGATTCTGTTGGGACTAATGCTCCCCCCTGCTACTGATTCTGCTGGGACTAATGCTGTTGATTCTGTTGCAGCTTACTTACACCCTTATAGAGCTTACCTTAGCCATATAACCCTATGTAAGCTATCATAGTGAATCACAACTATTCATACTTGCTTGGTTCCCTTATAGGTCAAATCACTGCTTACGTATAAGTGTTCCATATAAGCCCATTGATTACAGGGATTCAGCTAACACTAGTTCATAGATTAGAATAGTGTATGTTTAGCTTTCACCATTTTACTGGTATTAAGCGTGTTCAAGCCCAAAGCATTCCTAGCTGAATCAAGTGGTTAGGGTGGGAAACACTCTCTAAACAAAGATAGAGTGAAGGCAATAAGTAAAGGGTGGACAACAAGTGAGCATGCTTGTAAGTAAAGGGTTAATAGGTAGAGTAAGAGAGCAGCTGGTACAACTAAGATTCCATTCCTCAAGAAGGTGCGATTGAATCCTGTGCGGGTAAGGTAAATATAAAATAGAAAGCTGCGTGTGAATCCCATCTAGAGCTCCTTCCTACTTAGTCTATTCTAATATAAGCGGCTACTTGGCCTATTGGGAGCTTTTTAGTCATAGTGGGAGCTTTCGGAAGTCACTTTGCAGGTCAAGACCGTAGGAATAGGGAAGAACACAGGAGAAGACCTTATGCAAGAGAAAATAGGTTTGGGTGACGATTCCTCTGAAAACGAACTACAGTATTTTAGAATATCCGAGGAACAAACCGGTAAAATCTAACAGGTCATACCTTGATAAGGGAGGCCAAAAGGCTTTGAAAACAAACTAGAACTCTATGAAAAGTGTTCAGGGTAAGAGCTGAGTACTACAATATCGACAAAAAACACTTTTAATGTCTCTGGTTCAAGAGAGAATTTACGAGTTCTTGAATTTCAAAAAGAGTATTTTGGGGTCCCATGAGTGGAATTGTTCGATGACTAGAATTGCTATTAGCAATAATTCCTACTAATACGGATCTAAAAAACGTGAGCAATTAACTGGATAAGGGCTACAAGCACTTCAAGAAGAATAAAGATCCCCATAAAATCTGCGCATTTTTTTTCAATAAAAAGCAAGAGGTCAACTGCAGGTAACGTTTCTGTAATAGATTACTATTACTTTTGTATCGTTCTAGATTACAGATTACGCGATGAATTGAAGGGAACATTTTCTACAACATAACTAATTATTTTAAAAGGTATTTATGAGTTTAAAATAAATTGGTGAAAATAGGGTATTGTTCCAGCCCCCACCAGGGTTCGATTCCTCTCCTATCATGTGGTCAATTGCCTAAAGGAGTCGGCGCACTCCCCGTTGTTTGTTCCGCATTGCGTTCCACCTATTCATATTGGTGGACGCTCGTCGCTTAACTATAATTTGGCACCATATTTCCACTACTCCTACCAATAATACCCCAGAAGAAGCGAGCAATTTACAGATAAATATATGGGCTATAAGCACTTCAAGAAGTATAAATACCTCTATATAATGTGTAAATATTTTTAAATAAAAAAATGAGGTCAATCACGGTTGACCTTTCTGTAATATATTGTTAATGGTTTGGTATTGTTCTAGATTACAAGGAGATAGAATCCATCATATATTTCACGTAGCTAATTATTTTAGTGGGCATTTCTGGATTTGAAAGAAAATGTGTATCCATCCAACTAAAGAATCATACAAGGTCGGGATTTCCAATTAAGGTAACCTTTCTGTAAAAGTTGTAGGATATTGCAGGGTGCATTTTCTATAACATGACTAATTTACTTTTAACTGATATTTGTGGGTTTGAAGAAAATTGTGTACCCAGCTAACTAAAGCATCGTATAGGGTTTAGGGTAGCCGGTAAAAGCCTACAGTTTATTCAGGTAGAACGAGACATAAGTGCACAATGGGTAATACTTTGAGCTCTTAAATTGAAGTTAAAGATAGGATAAAAATCTTTAAATACCTGCCTGAATTCCAATTGTGGGTACCCTTTTCAATCAATTCAATAGCTTCCCAACAAACAAAAACTTGTTGGAAGATTGGTTGTTGTCATTGATGTCAACCCTAGTCATGGGTTTTGAACCAGAAGATTGATGAAGTTATTTGGACATGAAGGAAAATGAAAATGAAGATACAACACCCATGGATGGATAGTATAAATCATGCTCTTTCTGGTGGTATGTGGCACGTCACGTGGATCCTCATGGTTGAGGAGAAATGAATTTTTGAAGATGACAAAGTGAATTGTACATGTAGGCCCTGAAGACAATTA
>ML791282.1:187305-215451 GCA_009831015.1 Picea engelmannii | reverse complement strand
ATGACACGTGGCAGTTCGTACGATGACGTTGCAACCATACGGATGACACGTGGCAAGTTTTGGTTGGTTGATGTGGCCATACGGATGACAAGTGGTGGATAAATATGCAGGGTGACATGGATCAGGACAATGGCGAGGTGACACGTGGCCCAATGAGGAGGCACCACGTGACACCTTCTGGAAGGTCAAGGTAGTTTGGCGGTTCCTCCAAATCTGGTAGTTACCACCAAATATGGCGGGAATCCTTCAAATCTAACAAAATCTCGCTAAATATGGATAACTATAGCTAAGTTTGGCTAACTGTCACTAAATTTGGGAGAGTCTGGCTTATTTAGCCGGGCAAGGAAATCGAGAAAAGGGAGATTTTTTGGCACGCAAATCAAGATTAGACGACTTTGGCAGGGTGCAACATTGGGATTCGTGTCGAAGGGAGGTCTTGAGGGCCTGTTCAAAAGAAGGTTGAATTTATACTCAAAATTTGCACAATTTCGAGGGGAGTCCGAATATGTCTTCTATTTTTTCATCCAAATAGCCGAACATAAAAGTGCTTCCAGATCCCAAGGTGTCGAGCAAAGCATAGCTGACTTCATTCTCAAAAGTCTCGAAATTTCTTGTTCCAACCAATGGTGATGTTTGTTTATGTCCAAAAGTTGCATATATGAAAGGTAGTTTCATGAGTTGTTATGTAAGCCTTTATTTTGTACTCTTAAAGAATTGAATATTAATAAGAAGCCTTCCCCACTGAGACAAAGGCCCAGAGACGTAGGAAAACTTGTGTCGAACTCTGTTATCAATATTGATGTTATGGTTTTTGTTTTTTTTACTTCTTATATGGATGCAACTTCTTTCATTAACATTCTTCTCTTAATTCCTAAATGGAAAATCAACTCATGCATAAACTTAACCGTAGTCTTTAAAAGATCAATTTTGGATCAAGTGGTATCAGAGTAGGTTGACAGTTGGTTGTTTGAGTTTGCATGATTAACAGGGAAAATCTAAGTCATGGTGAAGGTGAGCTTGAAGAAGGAGATCCTGAGATTGAATCAAGAAAGAGGACATATCAAAGTGAGAAGATGGCATCAGAATAAGGACTTTCTCAAAATGAAAGAGAGTTTCAAAGAACTTTCTTTGCCATGTCATAGATGGTAAAAGTGTTGTATGATGATTACTTGGAATGAAAGAGACCAGTTCCAGGGGAATCTTCAAAAAAAGACAAAAGTGAAGAAGGAGAGGACCCTCCAAAATCTCCTCGTTCACCTCCTTCATCTCCATCTTCTTCTTCTTCAAGTACAAGTTCAAATTCTACTGCAAGAAAATATTCTCATAAAACAATCCTGATATGCCATTACTTAAACTCGATGTGAACTTTTCTTTTCCTATATATGATGGCAAAGTTAATGCTGAGAAACTTGATAATTGGGTTAGACAGATGGAGGCATATTGTAATGTGCAACAAATAAAATATGAGGAAACCAAAATTAGATTGGCATCACTTCGTCTTGAAGGCACAACTCTCATCTGGTGGCAAAGTAAAATGCAACATGGAACTCAACAAGTCGGTAAGATTTTTTCATCATGGCATGATTCTTTTTCCGCACTTAGAAAATAGTTATATCCTTTGGGGTATAAGGAAAAGGATTTAATTGAATGAAAAACTCTTAAGTTAAGAAAAGGAAAATTGGTGCAGGAATATACAGATGAATTTCATAAGATGGCTTTGATGTTAGATGTTCCATTGAATACACAAGAAACTCTTATGAAGTATATAACAGGTTTGCTTGCTTATATTCGTAATACTGTATTTATGTTTGGACCTACTAATCTTGATGAGGTTTCTGTTAAAGAAAAGTATATTGAAGCAGAGAAAACTAGAGTTAGTGTATCAGGGGAATCATCTTCAAAGAAGGATGGAAATGGAAAAGGAAATGGGAAGAAAGAAAATTCAGTGACAATAAAGGAAGAGAAGCTCTCTTGCAAGCATTGAAAAAAATAAGGGCACGATGATGAGAATTGTTGGAAATTGCACCTAGAAAAGAGACCAAAGTGGTTCAAAGAAAGGAAAGGGAGGCAAAACGTTGCAACAAGAACACGACCAATAGACTCAGAATCAAATTTAGGTGATGAGTCTAAGATTACATCAGTTGATTGGACATGTAAAATTGGTGATGGTTTTGATTCAAGAAGTAAATTGTTTCATATAAGGTCATAATGAAACATATTAACATTGACACATTGATAGATAGTGGATCCCAATCTAACTTAATTTCAGAAGAAATGGTTAAGAAATTGGGACTAAAAACTGAGATGCATCACAAACCCTGTTCACTAAACTGGATAAGAAAAGATCATAAATTGTCCATAACAAAGCAATGTATCATTAAGTTTGCAATTACATCTAAGTATGTGGATGAAATAATATGTGATGTGGTGCCGCTAGAAACATGTGGAATGGTCTTAGGAAGCCCTTATTTATATGATCACAAAGCAATCTTCTACAGGGAACATAATCAATATCACTTGTTTAAGAAAGGCAATGAATATGTTGTACATTCTTATCACATAAAAGAAAATCAATCTCTTCTAACATTGGAACAATTAAAGAAGGCAGATTATGCAAGAAATACACCTATAATTGTGCCAAATAAAGAAGTTGATCTTAAGCATGAACATGAGATGGTTGTAGGATGGGAATTCAATCATACTTTACTTCAAGATAAGTTAATGTCATGCAAGCCAGTCAAACATATGGGTTTAGTTTCAGTCATATTTCTGATGTTGTCGCTGCTAATGTTTTCTACATGGATGGTCGTGAATTCAGTAAGATGTGAACATATTCAAATGGCTAACAATATGCTTTTAGTTTTCATGGTTATTATGTAATTGATTATGATGCGACAGGTGCACATGACATAGTTTAAAGACAAAGGATAAGTGGGGAGGCCTATTCCTCACTTGATGACTAGTTAATATCCTTTTGGAGGACCAAAAGGTCTTAGTGGGGAGGAATGATCCAAAATGGATCCAGAAAGGCCTAAAAATCAAAGTTCTCAGAATCAGATGAAATAGACGTGATTGCATAGGGTTCATTGTGTTGATTCTGGCCATATATTATTTTCCAAAAATGGACACCGTATGCGGAAGTTATCGCGATCTGAAGTTCAAGTCAAACAAAGAAAAAGTCAAAGTCAAAGTCAACAGGTCAAAGTCAAAGGATGATGTTAGTGGTACGACAGATGACATCAACAACATGTCATGATGATGTCAGCAGTAAATCATGCTGACATCAGCATGACACATGGCAACACCAAAGGCTGACACATGGCATGCATTTTTGGCGTTTTCAAGTTGAGTTGGCACCATACGAAAGTGACACATGACACTGTCCGGAAGTGACACGTGGCACTGTACGGATGCTGACGTGGATTCTACAGAATTACACATGGAAATTCGTATGATGATGTTTCATCCYGTATAGATGACATGTGGCAGTTTGTACGATGACTTCGCAGGCATACAKATGACACGTGGCAGGTTTTGGTTGGTTGATGTGGTCGTACGGATGACAAGTGGCGACTGAATATGCAGGGTGACATGGCTCRGGCCAATGGCAAGGTGACACATGGCCCAATGAGGAGGCGCCACATGACACCTTCTGGAAGGTCAAGGTAGTTTGGTGGTTCCTCCAAATCTGGCAGTTACCACCAAATATGGCGGGAATCCTTCAAATCTGACGAAATYGCGCTAAATATTGCTAACTATAGCTAAGTTTGGCTAWCTGTCACTAACTTTGGCAAAGTCTGGCTTATTTAGCTGGGCAAGGAAATCGAGAAAAAGGAGTTTTTTTTCCATGCAAATCGAGACTAGACGACTCTAACAGGGCACAGGATTGGGATTCGTGTTGAGGGGAGGTCTTGGGGGCCTGTTTAAAAGCAGGTTGACTTTATACTCAAAATTTTCACAATTTCGAGGGGAGTCCGAATATGTCTTCTATTTTTTCATCCAAATAGCATAACATAAAAGTGATTCCAGATCCCAAGGTGTCGAGCCAAGCATAGCTAAATTCATTCTCAAAAGTCTCGGAATTTCTTGTTATAGCCAATGGTGATGTTTGTTTCTATCCAGAAGTTGCATATCTGAAAGGTAGTTTCATGAGCTATTATGTAAGCCTTTATTTTGTATTCTTAAAGCATTGAAAATTAATAAGAAGACTTCTCCACTGAGACAAAGGCCTAGAGACATAGGAAAACTTGTGTCGAACTCTGTTATCAATCTTGATGTTATGGTTTTTGTTTTTTAACTTCTTATATGGATGCAAATTCTTTCAATAAGGTTCTTCTCTTAATTCCTAAATGGTAAATCAACTCATGCATAAACTTAACCATAGTCTTTAAAAGATCAATTTTGGATCAAGTGGTATCATAGCAGGTTGACAATTGGTTGTTTGACTTTGCATGATTACTAGGGAAAAGCTAAGTCATGGTGAAGGCGAGCTTGTAGAAGGAGAACCTGAGATTGAATCAAGAAAGATGACATCTCAAAGTGAGAAGATGGCATTGAAAGAAGGACTTTCTCAAAATGAAAGAGAGTTTCAAAGAACTTTCTTTTCGATGTAATAGATGGTAAAAGTGTTGTATGGTGATTATTTGGAACGAAAGAGACCAGTTCAAGGGAAATCTTCAAAAAAAGACGAAAGTGAAGAAGGAGAGGGCCCTACAAAATCTCCTTGTTTACCTCCTTCATCTCCATCTTCTTCTTCTTCAAGTACAAGTTCAAATTCTACTTCAAGAAAACATTCTCATAAACACAATCCTGACATACCATTACTTAAACTTGATGTAAACTTTACCTTTCCTATGTATGGTGGCGAAGTTAATACTGAGAAACTTGATAATTGGGTTAAACAGATGGAGGCTTATTGTAATGTGCAGCAAATAAAATATGAGGAAACCAAAATTAGATTGGCATCACTTCGTCTTGAAGGAACAACTCTCATCTAGTGGCAAAGTAAAATGCAACATGGAACTCAGCAAGTTGGTAAGATTTTTCCATCATTGCATGATTCTATTTCCACACTTAGAAAATAGTTTTGTCCTTTGGGGTATAAGGAAAATGATTTAATTGAATGGAAAAGTCCTAAGTTAAGAAAAGGACAATCAGTGCAGGAATATACAGATGAATTTCATAAGATGAATTTGATGTTAGTTGTTCCATTGACTACACAAGAAACTCTTATGAAGTATATAAGAAGTTTGTCTTCTTATATTCGTAATACTGTATTTATGTTTGGACCTACTAATCTTGATGAGGTTTCTGTTAAAGCAACATATATTGAAGCAGAGAAAACTAGAGTTAGTGTATCAGGGGAATCATCTTCAAAGAAGGATGGAAAAGGAAAAGGGACTGGGAAAAAAGAAAATTCAGTGACAGTAAAGGAAGAGAAGCTCTCTTGCAAGCATTGCAATAAAGAAGGGCAGAATGATGAGCATTGTTGGAAATTGCACCTAGAAAAGATACTGAACTGGTTCAAAGAAAGGAAAGGGAGGCAAAACATTGCAACAACAACACGACCAACAGACTTGGGATCAGATTTAGGTGATGAGTCTAAGATTACATCAGTTGGTTGGACACGTAAAATTAGTAGTGGTTTTGATTCAAGAAGTAAATTGTTTCATATAAGGGTCATAATGAAACATACTAAGATCGACACATTGATAGATAGCGGATCTCAATCTAACTTAATTTCAAAAGAAATGGTTAAGAAATTGGGATTAAAAACTGAGATGCATCACAAACCCTGTTCACTAAACTGGATAAGCAAAGATCATAAATTGTCCATAACAAAGCAATGTATCATTAAGTTTGCAATTACATCTAAGTATGTGGATGAAATAATATGTGATGTGGTGCCACTAGAAACATGTGGAATGGTCTTAGGAAGCCCTTATTTATATGATCATAAAACAATCTTCTACAGGGAACATAATCAATATCACTTGTTTAAGAAAGGCAATGAATATGTTGTACATTCTTATCACATAAAAGAAAATCAATCTCTTCTAACAATGGAACAAGTAAAGAAGGAAACTTATGCAATCAATACACCTATAATTGTGCCAAATAAAGAAGTTGATCTTAAGCATGAACATGAGATGGTTGTAGGATGGGAATTCAATCATACTTTGCTTCAAGACAAGTTAATGTCATGCAAGCTAGTAAAACATATGGGTTTAGTTTCAGTCATATTTCTGATGTTGTCGTTGCTAATGTTTTCTACATGGATGGTAGTGAATTCAGTAAGATGTGAACGAGTTCAAATGGCTAACAATATGCTTTCAGTTGTCATGGTTATTATGTAATTTATTATGATGCGACAGGTGCACATGACTTAGTTTAAAGACAAAGGACAAGTGGGGAGGCCTATTCCGCAATTGATGATTGGTTAATATCATTTTGGAGGACCAAAAGGTCTTACTGGGGAGGAATGATCCAAAATGGATCCAGAAAGGCATAAAAATCAAAGTTCTCGAAATCAAATGAAATATATGCCATTGCATAGGGCGCATTGTGTCGATTCTGGCCATATATATTTTTTCCAAAAATGGACACCGTATGTGGAAGTTATCATGATTTGAAGTTCAAGTCAAACAATGAAAAAGCCAAAGTCAAAGTCAATGAATGACATTAGCGGTATGACAGATGACGTCAGCAGCATGTGATGATAATGTCAGCAGTATGTCATGATGACACATGGCATGCATTTTTGGCGTTTTAAGGCTGAGTTGGCACCATACGAAAGTGACACATGGCACTGTACATAAGTGACACATGGCACTGTACGGAAGTGATACATGGAACTGTACGGATGCTGATGTGGAATGTATGGACTAACACGTGGAAATTTGTATGATGATGTGGCAACCTGTATAGATGACACATGGCAGTTTGTACGATGACGTGGAAACCATACAGATGACACGTGGCGGGTTTTAGTTGGTTGACATGGTCGTATGAATGACAAGTGGCAACTGAATATGCAGGGTGACATGGCTCAGGCTAATGGCGAGGTGATATGTGGCCCAATGAGGAGGTGCCACATGACACCTTCTGGAAGGTCAAGGTAGTTTGGCGATTCCTCTAAATCTGGCGGTTACCACCAAATATGGCGGGAATCCTTCAAATCTAACGAAATCTCGCTAAATATGGCTAACTGTAGCTAAATTTGGTAGAGTGTGGCTTATTTAGCTGGTAAAGGAAATTGAGAAAAAATATTTTTTGGCACGCAAATCGAGATTAGACGGGTCTCACAGGTCGCAACATTGGGATTCGTGTCGAGGGGAGGTCTTGAGGGCCTGTTCAAACCAGGTCAAATTTATACTCAAAATTTGCACAATTTCGAGGGGAGTCTGAATATGTCTTCTATTTTTTCATCCAAATAGTAGAACATAAAAGTGCTTCCAGATACCAAGGTGTCGAGCCAAGCATAACTGACTTCATTCTCAAAAGTCTCGGAATTTCTTGTTCCAACCAATGGTGATGTTTGTTTTTGTTCAGAAGTTGCATATCTTAAAGGTAGTTTCATGAGTTGTTATGTAAGCCTTTATTTTCTATTCTTAAAGCATTGAAGATTAATAAGAAGCCTCCCCCACTGAGACAAAGGCCCGGAGACATAGGAAAACTTGTGTTGAACTCTGTTATCAATCTTGATGTTATGGTTTTTGTTTTTTTTACTTATTATATGGCTGCAACTTCTTTCATTAAGATTCTTCTCTTAATTCTTAAATGGTAAATTAACTCACGCATAAACTTAACCATAATCTTTAAAAGATCAATTTTGGATCAAGTGGTATCAGAGCAGGTTGACAGTTGGTTGTATGAGTTTGCATGATTACCAGGGAAAAGCTAAGTCATGGTGAAGGCGAGCTTGTAGAAGGAGATCCTAAGATTGAATCAAGAAAGAGGACATCTCAAAGTGAGAAGATGGCATCAGAAGAAGGACTTTCTCAAAACAAAAGAGAGTTTCAAAGAACTTTATTTTCGATGTCATAGATGGTAAAAGTGTTGTATGATGATTACTTGGAACGAAAGAGACCAGATCAATGGGAATCTTCAAAAAAAGACAAAAGTGAAGAAGGAGAGGACCCTCTAAAATCTCCTAGTTCACCTCCTTCATCTCCATCTTCTTCTTCATGATGTACAAGTTCAAATTCTACTACAAGAAAACATTCTCATAAACACAATCTTGATATGCCATTACATAAACTTGATGTAAACTTTGCTTTGCCTATGTATGATGGCGAAGTTAATGCTGACAAACTTGATAATTGGGTTAGAAAGATGGAGACATATTGTAATGTGCAACAAATAAAATATAAGGAAACCAAAATTAAATTGGCATCACTTCGTCTTGAAGGCACAACTTTCATCTGGTGGCAAAGTAAAATGCAACATGGAACTCAGCAAATTGGTAAGATTTTTCCATCATGGCATGATTCTATTTCCGCACTTAGAAAACATTTCTATCCTTTGGGGTATAAGGAAAAAGATTTAATTGAATGAAAAAGTCTTAAGTTAAGAAAAGGACAATCGGTGCAGGAATATAGAGATGAATTTCATAAGATGGCTTTGATGTTAGATGTTCCATTGACTACACAAGAAACTCTTATGAAGTATATAAGAGGTTTGCCTGCTTATATTCGTAATACTATATTTATGTTTGGACCTACTAATCTTGATGAGGTTTATGTTCAAACAACGTATATTGAAGCAGAGAAAACTAGAGTTAGTGTATCAGGGCAATCATCTTCAAAGAAGGATGGAAAAGGAAAAGGGAACGAGAAGAAAGAAAATTCAGTGACAGTAGAGGAAGAGAATCTCTCTTGCAAGCATTGCAAGAAAGAAGGGCACGATGATGAGCATTGCTGAAAATTGCACATATAGAAGTGACCAAAGTGATTCAAAGAAATTAAAGGGAGGCAAAACGTTGCAACAACAACACGATCAACAGACTTAGGATCAGATTTAGGTGATGAGTCAAAGATTAATCAGTTGGTTGGACATGTAAAATTGGTGATGGTTTTGATTCAATAATTAAATTGTTTCATATAAGGGTCATAATGAAACATACTAAGATCAACACATTGATAGATAGTGGATCTCAATCTAACTTAATTTCAGAAGAAATGGTTAAGAAATTGGCAGTAAAATCTGATATGCATCACAAACCCTGTTCACTAAACTGGATAAGCAAAGACCATAAATTGTTCATAGAAAAGCAATGTATCATTAATTTTGCAATTACATCTAAGTATGTGGATGAAAGAATATGTGATGTGGTGCCACTAGAAACATGTGGAATGGTTTTAGGAAGCCCTTATTTATATGATCGCAAAACAATCTTCTACAGGGAACATAATCAATATCACTTGTTTAAGAAAGGCAATGAATATGTTGTACATTCTTATCACATAAAAGAAAATCAATCTCTTCTAACAATGGAACAATTAAAGAAGGAAACTTATGCAAGCAATACACCTATAATTGTGTCAAATAGAGAAGTTGATCTTAAGCATGAACATGAGATGGTTGTAGGATGGGAATTCAATCATACTTTGCTTCAAGATAAGTTAATGTCGTGCAATCCAGTCAAACATATGGGTTTAGTTTTAGTCATATTTCTAATGTTGTCACTGCTAATGTTTTCTACATGGATGGTAGTGAACTCAGTAAGATGTGAACGAGTTCAAATGGCTAACAATATGCTCTCAGTTGTCATGGTTATTATGTAATTGATTATGATGCAACAAGTGCACATGACATAGTTTAAAGACAAAGGACAAGTTGGGAGGCCTATTCCGCACTTGATGATTGGTTAATATCCTTTTGGATGGGAAGGAATGATCCAAAATGGATCCAAAAAGGTCTAAAAATCAAAGTTCTCAGAATCGAACAAAATAGGCGCCATTGCATAGGGCACATTGTGTCGATTCTGGCCATATATGTTTTTCCTAAAATGGACACCGTATGTGGAAGTTATCGCGATCTAAAGTTCAAGTCAAATAATGAAAAAGTCAAAGTCAAAGTCAACAGGTCAAAGTCAACGGATGACGTTAGCGGTGCGACATATGACATCAGAAACATGTCATGATGACATGAGCAGTACGCCATGCTGACGTCAACATGACATGTGGAAACACCAAAGGCTGACACGTGGTAGGCATTTTTGGCTTTTTCAGGCTGAGTTGGCACCATACGAAAGTGAAACATGGCACTGTATGGAAGTGACATGTTGCACTGTACGGATGCTGACGTGGACTATATGGACTAACACGTGGAAATTCGTATGATGATGTGGTAGCCCATACAAATGACATGTGGCAGTTCGTACAATGATGTGGCAACCATACAGATGACACGTGGCAGGTTTTGGTTGGTTGATGTGGCCATACGGATGACAAGTGGCGGCTGAATATGCAAGGTGAAATGGCTCAAGCCAATGACGAGGTGAAACGTGGCCCAATGAGGAGGCGTCATGTGACACCTTCTGGAAGGTCAAGGTAGTTTGGTGGTTCCTCCAAATCTGGCGGTTACCACCAAATATGGTAGGAATCCTTCAAATTTGATGAAATCTCGCTAAATATGGCCAACTGTAGCTAAGTTTGGCTAAATGTCGCTAAATTTGGCATTTTGGATTATTTAGTCAGGCAAGGAAATCGAGAAAAAATAGTTTTTTGGCACACAAATCGAGACTAGACGGCTCTGACAAGGTGTAGCATTGGGATTCGTGTCGAGGAGAGGTCTTGAGCGCCTGTTCAAAAGAAGGTCGACTTTATACTCAAAATTTGCACAATTTCGAAGGGAGTCTGAATATGTCTTCTATTTTTTCATCCAAATAGCCGAACATAAAAGTGATTCCAAATCCCAAGGTGTTGAGCCAAGCATAACTGACTTCATTCTCAAAAGTCTCTGAATTTCTTGTTCCATCCAATGGTGATGTTTGTTTTTGTCTAGAAGTTGCATATCTGAAAGGTAGTTTCATGAGTTGTTATGTAAGCCTTTATTTTGTTTTCTTAAAGCATTGAATATTAATAAGAAGCTTTCCCCACTGAGACAAAGGCCCAGGGACATAGGAAAAATTGAGTCAAACTCTGTTATAAATCTTGATGTTATGGTTTTTGTTTTTTTTACTTCTTATATGGCTGCAACTTCTTTCATTAATATTCTTCTCTTAATTCCTAAATGGTAAATATACTCATGCATAAACTTAACCATAGTCTTTAAAAGATCAATTTTGGATCAAGTGGTATCAGAGTAGGTTGACAATTGGTTGTTTGAGTTTGCATGATTACTAGGAAAAAGATAAGTCATCATGAAGGCGATCTTGTAGAAGGAGATCCTGAGATTGAATCAAGAAAGAGGACATCTCAAAGTGAGAATATGGCATCGGAAGAAGGACTTTCTCAAAACGAAAGAGAGTTTCAAAGAACTTTATTTGCCATGTCATAGATGGTAAAAGTGTTGTATGATGATTACTTGGAACGAAAAAAGACCAGTTCAAGGGGAATCTTCAAAAAAAGACAAAAGTGAAGAAGGAGAGGACCCTCCAAAATCTCCTCGCTCACCTCCTTCATCTCTATCTTCTTCTTCTTCAAGTACATGTTCAAATTCTACTACAAGAAAACATTCTCATAAACACAATCCTGATATGCCATTACTTAAACTTGATGTAAACTTTGCTTTGCCTATGTATGATGGCGAAGTTAATGCTGAGAAACTTGATAATTGGGTTAGACACTTGGAGGCATATTGTAATGTGCAACAAATAAAATATGAGGAACCCAAAATTAGATTGGCATCACTTCATCTTGAAGGCACAACTCTCATCTGGTGGCAAAGTAAAATGCAACATGGAACTCAGTAAGTTGGTAAGATTTTTCCATCATAGCATGATTTTATTTCCACACTTAGAAAACATTTCTATCCTTTGGGGTATAAGGAAAAGGATTTAATTGAATGAAAAAGTCTTAAGTTAAGAAAAAGACAATCGGTGCAGGAATATAGAGATGAACTTCATAAGATGGCTTTGATGTTAGATGTTCCATTGACAATACAAGAAACTCTTATGAAGTATATAAGAGGTTTGCCTGCTTATATTCGTAATGCTGTATTTATGTTTGGACCTAGTAATCTTGATGAAGTTTCTGTTCAAGCAACGTATATTGAAGCAGAGAAAACTAGAGTTAGTGTATCAGGGGAATCATCTTCAAAGAAGGATGGAAAAGGAAAAGGGAATGGGAAGAAAGAAAATTCAGTGATAGTAAATGAAGAGAAGCTCTCTTGCAAGCATTGCAAGAAAGAAGGGCACGATGATGAGCATTGCTAGAAATTGCACCAATAAAAGAGACCGAAGTGGTTCAAAGAAAGTAAAGGGAGGAAAAACGTTGCGACAACAACATGACCAACAGACTTGGGATCAGATTTAGGTGATGAGTATAAGATTACATCAATTGGTTGGACAAGTAAAATTGGTGATGGTTTTGATCCAAGAAGTAAATTGTTTCATATAAGGGTCATAGTGAAGCATACTAAGATCGACACATTGATAGATAGCAGATCTCAATCTAACTTAATTTCAGAAGAAATGGTTAAGAAATTGGGATTAAAAACTGAGATGCATCACAAACCCTGTTCACTAAACTAGATAAGAAAAGATCATAAATTGTCCATAACAAAGTAATGTATCATGAAGTTTGCAATTACATCTAAGTATGTGGATGAAAGAATATGTGATGTGGTGCCGCTAGAAACATGTGTAATGGTCTTAGGAAGCCCTTATTTATATGATCGCAGAGCAATCTTCTACAGGGAACATAATCAATATCACTTGTTTAAGAAAGGAAATGAATATGTTGTACATTCTTATCACATAAAAGAAAATCAATCTCTTCTAACAATGGAACAATTAAAGAAGGCAACTTATGCAAGCAATACACCTATAATTGTGCCAAATAAAGAATTTGATCTTAAGCATGAACATGAGATGGTTGTAGGATGGGAATTCAATCACACTTTGCTTCAAGATAAGTTAATGTCGTGCAAGCCAGTCAAACATATGGATTTAGTTTCAGTCATATTTCTGATGTTGTCGCTGCTAATGTTTTCTACATGGATGGTAGTGAATTCAATAAGATGTGAACGAGTTCAAATGGCTAACAATATGCTTTCAGTTGTCATGGTTATTATGTAATTGATTATGATGCGACAGGTGCACATGACATAGTTTAAAGACACAGGACAAGTGGGGAGGCCTATTCCGCACTTGATGAGTGGTTAATATCCTTTTGGAGGACCAAAAGGTCTTAGTGGGGAGGAATGATCCAAAATGGATCCAGAAAGGCCTAAAAATCAAAGTTCTCGGAATCGAATGAAATGGGCGCCATTGCATAGGGTGCATTGTGTCGATTCTGGCCATATATTTTTTTCCAAAAATGGACACCGTATGCAGAAGTTATCGCGATCTGAAGTTCAAGTCAAACAATGGAAAATTCAAAGTCAAAAGTTAATAGGTCAAAGTCAACGTATGACGTTAGCGGTACGACATATGATGTCAACAACATGTTATTATGATGTCAGCAGTATTTCATGGTGACATCAGCATGACACATGGCAACACCAAAGGCTGACACGTGGCAGACATTTTTGGCGTTTTCAGGCTGAGTTGGCACCATACGAAAGTGACACATGGCACTGTATGGATGCTGACGTGGACTATACGAAATAACAAGTGAAATTCGCATGATGATGTGGCAACCTATACAAATGACATGTGGCAGTTCATACGATGTCATGGCAACCATACAAATGACACATGACAGGTTTTGGTTGGTTGCCATGGTCGTACGGATGACAAGTGGAGGTTGAATATGCAGGGTGACATGGATCGGGCCAATTGCGAGGTGACACGTGGCCCAATGAGGAGGTGCCACGTGACACCTTTTGGAAGGTCAAGGTAGTTTGGCAGTTCCTCCAAATCTGGCGGTTACCACCAAATATTGCGGGAATCCTTCAAATCTGACGAAATATCGCTAAATATGGCTAACAGTAGCTAGGTTTGGCTAACTGTTGCTAAATTTGGCAGAGTCTGGCTTATTTAGCCGGGCAAGGAAATCAATAAAAATGAGTTTTTTGGCATGCAAATCGAGATTAGACGGCTCTGAAAGGGCACAACATTGGTATTCATGTCGAGGGGAGGTCTTGAGGGCCTGTTCAAAAGCAGGTCGACTTTGTACTCAAAATTTGCACAATTTCGAGGGGAGTTTGAATGTGTCTTCTATTTTTTCATCCAAATAGATGAACATAAAAGTGCTTCCAGATCCCAAGGTGTCAAGCCAAGCATAGCCGACTTCATTCTCAAAAGTCTCAGAATTTCTTGTTCCAGCCAATGGTGATGTTTGTTTCTGTCCAAAAGTTGCATATCTGAAAGGTAGTTTCATGAGCTATTATGTAAGCCTTTATTTTGTATTCTTAAAGAATTGAATATTAATAAGAAGCCTTCCCCACTGAGACAAAGGCCCAAAGACGTAGGAAAACTTGTGTCGAACTCTGTTATCAATCTTGATGTTATGGTTTTTTTTTTTTTTACTTCTTATATGGTTGCAACTTCTTTCATTAAGATTCTTCTCTTAATTCCTAAATGGTAAATCAACTCATGCATAAACTTAACCATAGTCTTTAAAAGATCAATTTCAAATCAACTAGTTTCCCATGAATCGTGGGAGAGACTCCCCAACTACTTGAAGAATAAAAACATAGTTGGATACCCCTATATTAGTTTGGCGCTCAATATGGAATCATTTATGTTAACTCTCTAAGGAGGCATGGAATAAGGTGTATGGGGCTTAGATTCCATTATCATGTCATTTGGTTCCCCAATTGATTCTATAGACTGCATCTAAGGTGGGACGAACGTGATGAGGTAATGTGTTGGACACGGTTAGATAAGGATTGGGGGTATAATGAACTACAAGAGTTTGGAAATAGTCTTCAAATGGGAAGATATTGATATAGGAGTACTAGAGAAACAACAATAGGGGTTTCATAAGGGACATGCAACCTGATTAGCTAAGGGAAGATGATGAAACAATTTTTTGACATTATTTTTCCATCTAAATGTTCCCTTTTGACCTATGGATACATGCTATTTTTTTCATTAGTATTATAAGAGTGCCATTACCACATCTATATTCCACATCTGCCAAAGGTAACTAGAGTGAAATTATTTAACTTATTTTTTCTCTGTCAGATTAATTTAGAAAGAGTTTTAGGATTGCTTGTATTGTTAAGGATGAACTAGGGTATACATAAGCATGTGTGATTTTTAATAAGGGTTGTTGACATAACCTGTAGGTGTATCTTAAACATATTCTTTAGGTTGCCACATGGGATTGTGCACAAGGAATAGGAGATACCAATATTTATGGTCGACACAAAGTATCCTCCACTTGCTGAAAAGTGCATTTCATGTGATTAGGATTCAAGTATCGGTTGCAACCAAGGGCATATACACATTCAAAAGATGCCACCTCCACAATGGTCATAACCATTTTTTTAAAATGAACAACCAACTACATCATTGAATTCCATGCGATGATGAACCAAGCATCCTTGTGTACTAGTGTATTGGATTAACAACCACTGCATTTACTTTTGTTGTGTGTGTGTTAAAGGCATGCATCCAACCATGGATCATAACACTTCATTGTTTGTTGAAATGAAAATTGTATACCCTAATTCGAGGGCTCTTATCATTCTATTTTTGAAATGAGTCAGTACCTTTTTCATCTATATAACCTGAGATACCTTTTTCTCAAGGGGAGGAGAGAACTTAGTATCTATTATGTTATTGTTTTGTAATACACTCTCTTTTATTTTAATACATATRCATCAAAGATAGTTCCTGTGCATGTTTAAAGTACTGAGGTGATTTTTAGCTGATGCATAGGCCTATCCTTGAGGGAGGCCACTTGAGGTAAGACACTATGATATTGTTAATATTTAGTTTATGTACTTTTYATAGTTGCATGCTCTRTAATTTCATTTCAGAATTTGTTTTTTCGAGCTACCATTTTATTCTCCATATATTGTATTTACTAYAGAATCAGTTTGTTTCAGAATTAGAYTTTCTCTTATACACAAGTTTAGTAGAACARAGATAGAATGTTGATAGCATAGGATGGAATTCATAATGACTTCAACATMAAAAAMTCCATTAACTAAGCTTGGATTTGAGAGTAACAATAACTTCTTCTATGCTAACATTTCAATTTTGGTTTGTTTTTTAGTTCGATATATTTTCTCCCTTTAAATCAGTTTAGAATTGAGTTAAAATAGATTGAGTTAGAGTAGATTTATTTTATTTATAAGAATTATCTTCTTTATTGAATTGATAAGATAACATACAATTGGTGATAATTTAATATCGAACTTTGTCTTGTGTATATTTCACGTTGTTCCCCACAAGCATAAATGACCCCATATTGATAATTAAGTGACTAAGTGATTTGAACTTACCACCAACTTTAGGAGGGTGATAAAAAACATTGTCACAAGGACAAGGAGAAAAACCTTGAAGATTGTATAGTCTTGAAGGAGTATGAAGACATTTTTGGGCAATTACAAGGATTTCCGTCAAAGAGAGACATTGACTTATCTATTTAATTGATTCCTAAGTTGGCCCAGTGTCCAAAACTCCCTACAAAATGAGCACACTTGAGCTGAAAGAGTTGTAAATGAAAGTTTAATAGTTGTTGCAGAAGGGTTAAATACACCCAAGTGTTTCACCTTAGGGTGCCTCAGTGCTTTTTGTGAAGAAAAATGATGGAAATATGAGGTTTTGTATTGACTTCAAATAGTTGAATAAGGTTACGATAAAGAAAAAGTATCCTCTACCAAGGATTGATGATCTTTTTGATCATATGAAAGGAGAAAAGATATATTCCAAGATTGACCCGAGGGTAGGTTACCATCAGGTGAGGATCTGAGAATAAGATACTAGCAAGAAATATTTACAGACAAGGTATGACCATTATGAGTTTGTAGTAGTGCATTTGGGTTGATAAGTGCACCAACTACTTTTATGTGTATGATAAATGGAGTTCATAAACTACCTGGACATTTTTTTTATTGTTTTCTTGGATTATATTCTTATCTACTCCAAGATATAGGAGGAGCATGAGAATAATTTGAGGATGGTGCTACAGGTGTTGAGATAGCACCAATTATATGCCAAGTTTAGCAAGTGCACTTTCTATCAGAAGCAAATCCATTATTTGAGCCACATTATCTTAGAGGAGGGCATATCGATGGATCTACAAAATATTGAGGAAATCAAAGGATGGCCTAGACCAAAGAACATTTTAGAAGTGAGATCATTGATGGGTCTAGATGGTTACTACAAGAGATTCAGTGAATGTTTCTCCAATATTGGACATCCAATCACTTCAGTGCAAAAGAAAGTAACAAAATTTTAATGGACTACCAAGTGTGAAGAAATTTTCCAACACATGAAGGAATTATTAACTAATGTACCTATTTTAAATATTGCAGATCCAGATGAGGATTTTTTTGTATGCGCCAATGCATGTAAAGAAGGGCTTGGTGGAGTCCTTACTCAAAATGGGGATGTCATTTTCTATGAATATAGAAAACTCAAAGAGCATGGAATAAATCATGGCACTGATGAATTGGAGCTTACAACTATTATTCATGCGGTGAAGATGTGGAGTCATTATCTCATGGGAAGAAACTTTGAGTCAAGGAAAGACCATAGTGGTGTGAAATAATTGTTTGAGAAGACAACACTAAATTCTAGGAAAACTATATGGTTGGAATTCCTCAACAAATATGACTTTGACATCAAGGGAAAATATAATAAAGTGGTTTATTCACTTGACAGGAGGGTGCATGAAATGCATGCTACATCCATTAGTATGTACAACTCAGATTTAAAAATTATAATTTTGTAACTTGTAGCATTGGACTAACATTATGTGTAATCTAAAGAAGGTAGCATGATTCCATCATGGTATTGGAGGACAAGCTTACAAAGGCTACACATTTTATTCCTATTAATATGACTCATAAAGAAACCAAAATTGCAGAGATACTCAACAGGGGGGTGCATGAAATGCATGCTAGATCTATTAGTATGTACAACTCATATTTAAAAAGTAAAATTTTGGAAGTGGTAGCTTTGGACTAGCATTATGCATAATCTAGAAAAGGTAGCAATATTCCCTCATGGTAGTGGTGGACAAGCTTACAAATGCTACAAATTTTATTCCTATTAATATGACTCATAGGAAAACCAAAATTGCAAAGATTTATATGAAACAAATTCTTAGGCTACATGGTGTTCCTAAGGAAATAGTGTTAGATAGAGATCCTAAGTTCACTTCCAATTCTTGGAAAGGGTTGTTTAAAGGATTTGGGACAAATTTGAATTTTAGCACAACATATCATTCAGGGTCAGATGGGTAGACGAAGAGGGTCAACCAAATAATTGAATATATGGTTAGAATGTATGGAATAGACAATCCTTTCAGATGGGAAGACTATATTTATTTGGTTGAGTTTACTTATAACAATGGGTACCATACATCATTGAAGATGAGCCTACTTTAATCCTTGTATGGTATGAAATGCAACAAACCAGTGAGTTGGAATAACCTGATAGGTCAAGTTGTTATTGGGCTAGAACTACTTAGGAAATGGAAGAGTAGATGGTAAAAATCTTACAAAATTTAAAGACTGCCTAGGATAGGAAGAAAAACAACGTAGATAAATGAAAGGAATGTAAATAATTCAGAGTGGGTGAGCATGAGTTTTTAAAATTACAGGATAAAAGGAGCTTGCTAAGATTGGGAAGATGCCCAAAATTGGTAGCAAGATACTATGGGCCATTTGATGTTCTAGAGATAATAGGCCTAGTTGCATACATGTTTGCATTGCCTACATCCATGAAAGTTTATAATGTGTTTCATGTGTCTTTATTGAAGAAGTATGTGCCTAATCCTAACCATGTGATTGATTGGACTATTATTCAAGTGGAGCATGAAGGGGACATTCAAGTGGAGCCAATGCGTAACCCAGTCTAGAAATTCAAAGTGCTCAGGAACCAAGCCATCAACCTAGTAAAGTTCTAATGGACCTACTATGGTTCTTAAGATGCCATGTGGGAGAACGTGGAGGCCATGTAGGAGGAGTACACGTAGTGTTTTGCATATTTTCGAGGAAATATGAAGGTACATTTGTATATAAATTCTTAGAGACTCTGTTTTTGGCAGCTAGAGTTCTTGGAGCCACAACTTTGGGACTTCCTATCGAACATGCGCTGGAGCCCCAGAAACGAAGTGGGATAGCCTAAGGGACTAAGGTACAGAGAAGGGGGATACACTACCTTGGGTTGTGCAATTTGAGGGGAATGAGAGTTGTTGATTGGAATTGTTGTAAGAGTCATTAAACTATGAAGTTATTGAGTATTGTGATGTAAAAAAATTGTATATATGTACATGTACATCAATATGGTGATGTGCATCAACGGACGTGAAAAATGTAGCAAGGGATGTAACACCCCAGGTTTTAACCCCCATATTAGAAATGTGTATATGTAAATATGATGAATGGCCATGGGCCAAGTAATATAATATGTAAACATTTTATATTAAAAGTAATAAAATAAAATACATCACAGGATGTAGACGGATAAGGATAGAGTCACGGGGGATAAATTTGCACAAGGAAAATGGGATAAGGTGGGTCCAAGGTGAAATTCTACATGGATAATAAACCCAAGCCACTTTTCTAAATAATTTTATTATTAATATTTACCACCTTTGACTTATCAAACCAATCATTGAATGCATGTAAGAGGTTGGTGGGTAAAGTCATCTCACCTTGTTATTGAAAAATGGGCTAAGTGCACTCATGTAAGAGGTTGGTGGAAAATTTACCTCACCTAGTTATTGAATCATGGACTGGGTATAGTCATCCTTGGGAAATGTGAGAGTCAACATGCATGGAGAATAAGAAGAGGAAATTTGAAGAGGGAGAGAGAGAGAGAGAAGTTTTTGTAGTTGGGTAGAAGGGATGAAAATAGAGTTGGGTGTTGGGGAAGAGTGGGTAACCATAGTGGGTATTAATGGCAGCTTGTTGGATATTGGTAAATGCATGTAAAATTAGGTTTTTAGGCCCCTAAGTTAGATTTCTATGGAGGAAATTTCCCAAGAGAAGGTGATATTTCTATAGTGAGAACTCTTTTTACAACTAGAATTTTTGGAGTCCCCAATTGAGATATTTCCTATCTAACTTGTGCTAGATCCCTAGAGGGAAGTGGGATATCCCGAGGGACTACATGGCAGAGAAGGAAATCCCATTCCTTGGGTTGTGTAGGTTGAGGCTAAAGAGAGCTAGTGGATTGGAATTTCTATAGGAGTTATCTTGATAGGTATTGGGTTGTTGAGTGGATTGTAGCCAACCATAGGAGCTATCATTCTTGAGGGTTCATAACCCCAGCTAATGGGTGACATACTGCTAAGAGTGTTGGAGAAACAAGGTCTATGGTTGGGTGGAACATCTTTCGTTTGTAGCTAGTTGTGTAATTGTTGATAAGATATGTGTTCTTGTCTCTATTCTTATTCAGTATGTTTATTTTCTATTAAATGTTGAGTTTTACTGTTGTATTTTATTCTTCATTTATGCGTTTAAATGTTGTTGTGTATGATTGAATAATTTGCATTCAAAATTTTAAAAATGTTGGTGTGTTTTGGCATGATGCACACATCTATTTTTAAATGGATATCATATTATTTTGTCGGGTTTAGTAGTGGGTACACTGCATTTTCTCTTCATCTATATTATGGACATCGAAATACATTTCTAACTATTGCAACTATGATTCAACTTAATATCATTGATATCGCCTTGATATGGATTGATTTCCACTTTCACTTCCATTTTGAATAGAGGTTGTGAAGGAGTGATGGCACTAGAACTTGGTTTCTCTTTCTTGGGATTTTTTTTCGACTCCTTTTCTGGGTTTTCACTATCTCTTGATTTCGCATCCAATGCAATTTCTGAGTTAGAGCCACTAGCCTTGCCAAAAGGTTCAAACTTGTTTGCTATATTTGACATGAGGAGGGCCATGTTGTGATAGATATCAACAAATCTCTCTTATAGCCTTGCAAATCTCTCTTTTAATGCATCTCAAGGGTTGTCATGAATGGACTCATCTTCCATGGCTAGGGTTCTATGAATTCCTTCTTAAGCCAATTCCCAAATCCTACAACTTCCCACAAATACCCTAAATAAAATTTCTCTGATACCAATACGATCTGTAAACTGCCATGTATATTCCACTATAACAGTTCATCACAATAGATATTTAATTATGTTTAAATCTTTTATTAATTTAGGTTTATTTCCTTAGATCTCATATTTATTATCATTAGCTTATTGCTCAAATTATGAAAATAACTGAAATAAAAAAATGAAAGAACAAGAAAATGAATACACCATCCACACAAATCAACATAAGATATATTAAGGGAAACTCAATATGGAAGAAAACCCAGCTAGAAGGTGAGGTCTATGCTCTGCTCTCTTTTCTTTAGTTATGAAATGCAAGTACAAAGAAAGGGGCACTCCCTATGGAGTTGTCTTTGACACTGTGGCCAAAATGCATACCCATCATATATTAGAACTAACAACATTTATAAGATATACTAATTTGTTAATGCATACCCATCATATACTATTTATTTATTGTTGCACTAATAGAACTTCTATTGAGAGTAATATCTCTTATTGTTGTGCATTTCATGTATCAATTTATGAGTTAAAATTAACTTGCTTTTAGTCCTTTTCACATCTTAATTATTTTCAAGCTACAAACATAATGTATCTTTGAAAAATTAGAAATTGTTCATGACATTACACATTTTATTTTAATAATTTATAAAACTTGGTTAATTGATAGATGGATATTCTAGTACACACACATACATATTCCTAGATACAACACTTGGGAAAACCCCTAGATACTTCCTCTCATTTCGAGGATGGTACTTAAGGTAAAACCTAGATTCTTTAGGGCACAAGGTCATTAACATATACTCATTTGAAAGCTCAACATATCATTTACGGGATAGAACCTGGATGTGAAGAATAATACTCCATCCTACAATCACACATACTAAACCCTATATATATAAACACAAATAATATTTTGTGTTTTTAATAAATTTATATCTATATAAAAATAATCTTCAATTACAAAAATAGCAAAATATTAATTCTTATATAACCCTCAATCGCAAGGATTTCAAAATATTAATTCTTACAATTTCATTTAGTTTATTTAATAATTTCATTTGGTTTATTTAATACCAACCTTATACAATAATTCAATCCTCTATTATTAAAATAAAAAAACGTTATCATAATTACAATCCATGGAAAACCCACATGCTTCCATTCCAACCATAACAATTTTAATGTAATATAAATAGTGCTTTAACTCATGTCACTAATTCTAACTATCAGAGTACTACAAATATCGATTATCCGAACTACTCTTATCTAAAATACCAGAATCAATGCAAACGGGAAAAAAGGAATTTACTTAAAATATCTAACTCCGTGTACTTCAACTAACTAATACAAAGAAATATATACATATATGTTGAGCCCAAATGCATCAAAGACATCATATAAGAATTTAAAATATATATAAATATATATAGAGATTGAATTAACACAAAAATGCATTCGAGAGATAGTTACAATGAAGATAGAAAAAATGTAAAGACTGGTACTGTGTAACTAACAATAGTTTGGTCCTCTTTGGCTGCACTTATGCTTGAATTCCTTTGTATATTTATTTCTGATGTGAACATAAGGTCTGTGCATTGTTATAGTAGTTTGGCCCTCAACACTGGATTGGATTTTGTTGGAGTCTTTGGCCCATGTCATTTGTTCAACCCATGCAAAAGTGTATTTTACTAAATCACTATTTATTTAATATTCATTCACTTATGTGTCACTCCTATACACAAGTGTACATGTAATTATTTATTTAAAAATATTAAATAATGAATTATCCTCACTGAATCTCCACATTTCTCATTTTTACTTCTAGGGTTTTTTTTATCTTCTCATTACTTCCTATTTTAGTAGTGACACATGAAGTTACTATTTTAGTTTTTTATTAGTTCACTTTAATTTTACTCAACCTAATTTTCTTTTCCCACACTTCAATTTGAATTTGAATTCTTGTTCCTATTTTCTCTCCTTAACTTAGGGGTGTGCTAGTAATTATTTTTTGTTAATTAATAATTAACTCATTTTCATTTCATGCATATTCTCCTAACATATAATTATTTTCTTATTAACTTGAATTTAAGTAGATATTCTATCATGTTATGGTATAATAATTTATTTATATGATTATTCATACTACATTCATTTAATTAATCTTTCATTTCTAAGTAAAATACATAACTATATGATTATTTTCTCATTAAAAAAATATGCATGCTAAAATAATTCTCTTTGATAAATTTTCAATCTAACCTTATTTTTAGTATACAAATAAGAATTCATTAACCATATCAAGGGTGCCATGTATCTCATGCCCTTCAAGAATTACCTCGCTATATTTTCAAGGGTGCCATGATTCGCATGCCCTTGAAGTGTCCAACTGTTTTTGGTGGATAAATGGTGCAATAATGGAGACTATATTATCTCATATTTGTTTCTCTTTGTTGAGATACAAATTGTCATTGGGGAATAAGGTTATCACCTTACTTCGTGCCCCTCAGCTAATGCTCCTGAGTGACTAAATTTGTGTCCTACCCTCACGACAATGTGTAACCTCAGAGTAAAAGTATCCCTATCTTTTCAACTCATGCCACAAAATATGAGTGCTAGTAGGTGGAAATGGGAGCAATGCTCTTCTTTTCATAGTGAAACTTTGTACACTTCCATACAATCCTATTACCCATATGTGGATCAATCAACAAGCATGTTCCTTGTGCTTGTATATACTACAATCGATGTATCAACAATTTCATAATCCAAAATCAAAATAAGACATCACCACATAAATTTTATGGTTCCTTGACTCAACCAAGAGTCCAATATAATGTTGATGTAATCCTGCATGAATAAACCCATGTGGTTTCCAGTCAGACTACGTAAACTGTCAGTAGCACCTGCAAGTTAATGTTTCAAACATTTTCATTTTCAATTTGTCCAAATCATAGAAATTAATACTATCAGTTGTGTCATATCAATGCACATAAAACTCATTTATGATATCTTATAAAACTTAAAAAAAAAAAAAAATTCAGTAATCACCATTTAAACTTAATCAGATAATTAAAAGCTCAAGTTCCATAATAACAATATCAATCAAATAACCAGTTTATTTGTACACAAATTCCCTCAAATAAAAAAGTATAGTCTATCTCAATAGTCAAATTAGAATCGAGCACTACATCCACCCCCTCTTCAAGAAACTTCATCTCAAAGTTCTAGAATAAGTATGAAAATTGTTGATGCATCTGAACTACATCCTCCCAAGTAGTGGAACTAGGACTATAACTATCCCATTGGACCTTTAAATGGTCTACCAAATGACACTAAAGCTATCAAGTGCGCTGGTCTAAAAATGTAGATTGGTTCATCCATAAGGGCCCCCTCATCCGATGTATGCAAATAACTTAGATCAATTGCATGAAAATGATCAGATATATAATGACGTAATACAAACATGCAAAAAACATCATGCATATGATCTAAGGATGATGGCAATATAAGACGATAAGAAAATAGTCAATTTCTTTGTAAAACTTCAAAAGTTCCTATATAATGTGGAGACAACTTATCTTCTTTACCAAACTTAATTGAACTCTTTGGCGGTCTCACTAGAAAAATTACCTTATCCCCAACTTCGTAATTTCTATAAAATCTATGCACATTTTCATAACTCTTATGTCTATCTTGTGCTTCTTTTAATCTTTCCTTAATCATCTTGTTTGTTCCTCCATTTCTTGGATTACTTCTAGTCCAACCAAGATTTTCCCCGCTAGCCTATCCCAACTAAGGGGTGTTCTACTTGATCTTCTATACAAAAATTAGACTCAAACTTCAGTAACTATTTTTATATGAAAATTTGACAAGTGGTAAACATTCCTCCCAATGCTTTTGTTGGCCCATCACATATAGTCGCAACATGTCTTCCAATATATTATTTATTCTTTTAGTTTGTCCATCAGTATCTAGGTGATATGCTCTATTGAAATTAAGTTGAGTTCTTAATGCTTATTTGAAATTCATTCAAAATCTTCTTGTAAATATTGATCCTCTATCAGAGATTATTTTCTTCAAAATTCCATGTGATCTTACCATCTCATTTATGAACACTCTTGCAATCTCTGGTGCTTGATAAGTATTCTTCACTAGGATAAAATGTGCACTCTTGTTGAGAGTTTCTACTACTACAAATATCAAATCATGTCTCATTGATGTCATCAGTGATAGAATAATAAACTCCATCAAAATCACCTCCCATTTTGATTTCGGTATTGCATGTTACCACAACAATCCTACTAGATGTCAATGTTTAGCCTTCACTTGCTGACACTCAAGACGTCTAGCTACAAAATTAACTATATACTTATTCATTCCTTTCCAAAAAAGTAACGGTTTTAGGTTGACATTCATATCTTTGACTAAGGGATGAGCCATATACAAGGCTCTATGAGTTTCTCTCAATATAAAATTGTGAATTTCATCATTTAGTGGTACATATACCCTTCCATAAAACCATAGTAAGCCATTACTATCTAAGGAATATCATTCATACTTAGAAATTCCCATTATTTCATTCTCTAACTTTGATTTGAATTATTTGTACCATTTATGTTATAATTACAAATTTAAGATTTTTTCTCTCAAATTTGTCTTTAATGGTAAAATTGAGAAAATGCATGTCCTATGACTTAAAGTATCTTCCACTTTGTTAATTGTTTCTTTAATGTATGATATTTAGAAATCATACTTTCTTGGTAATTTTGACCATATCCTCTATCTACCATTAAAATTTCTTTGCATAAATATGCATTGAAGTCCATGATGATTTGCCATAAACTCAAATTTCCTTCTAACTAGATAATACCTCCAAATTCATAACACGTTCATTATCACCATAAGTTCCAAATCATGCATTGTGTAATTTTATTCATGAGGTAAAAGTTTCCTTGAAGAATAGGAAATTAATATACCTTCTTGCATTAGTACTCCACCCAATCCTTCCTTCGAAGCATCTGTGGATACTAGAAAATATTGATCCATATCTCATACTTCCAAAATAGGTGTGGATACTTTCAATTTTTGGAATGCTTACTCACATTCTTTTGTCCATATAAATTTCTTATTTTTCTTTTGTATCTCTATAATAAGATTTGCAATCTTGAAAAATCATTCCACAAAGCTTTGATAATATCCAAACAAACCCATAAAACTATGTACTTCATGTATGTTAATGGGCGTTGGCCATTCCATAATTGCTTCTATCTTTGCTAGGTCTACTACGATTCTTTCTCCTGATATAATATGTCCTAAGTAGTAGATCTTTGACTCATAAAATGACCATTTAGAAAATTTTCCATATAACTTATTCTATCTAAGACATTGTAACACTTGTCATAAATGTTTTTCATGCTTCTCCGATGTAAGTGAATATATCAAAATTTTGTCCAAATATACTTGTAAAATATTGTTAATGTATTCTCAAAATACTCCATTCTTTAAACTCATAAACACTCTTGGTGCATTCATTTATCTAAAGGTTAATACTACAAATTCGTAATGTCCAAATCTGATCTTAAATGTAGTTTTAGAAATATCTTCCTCCTTTATTGTCGGTTGATGACATCTCGATCTTAAATCTACATTAGAAAATACTATAGTTCCTTTCATCTAATCAAATAAATCATCAACTCTAGGTAATGGATATTGATTCTTTATCATCTCTTTCTTAACTATTGATATTCGATATAGAGCTTCCATGATCCATTTTTCTTCTTTACAAATTTCATCAACACTCCCTATGGTGATACACTTGGTAGTATAAATCCCAAATCTAGAAGTTCTTGTAATTCCATCTGTAAATATCGCAATTCCAATGTCATCATGTGGTAAGGATCCCTTGTGATAGGTTACGTTCTTGGTTTAAGTTCAATCATGAATTCAAATTCTCTTTTAAGTTGTAATACAAGAAATTCCTCTGGAAATACATCTAAAAACTATGACAACATTGGATAATGTTCTAATTCATGGAATATTTCTTCTCATTTATAGATATTATAGAATATAATTTACATAATTTTCCCATATTCCTCTTTAGTTGTAAAGTTTAAATCAACCTTAATGAAATCCCTTTGGTCTTTCTAACCAAATTTGTTTTATGACCTACATCGAGCAAAATAACATTCTTATTCTTACAAGCTAATACTGCTTCCCAACTCTTTAACCAATCCATTCCTATTACTATGTCATAAGTTCCCAAAATAATTGAATGCAAAGGTACCCGAGCTACAGACACATCTATATTTCGTAGTCTTTAAATAAATGGCATGCTTCATGTTTCACTCTTGAATCCATTGGTTAAAATATTCTTGATCTATTGCTTTTATTTTTAATTTTGACAATGTAGTATGGAAAATAAAACTTTTCATTGCTCCTCGATCTATTAATATTGAAAATTTGAGGTCACTAATTGATCCAGGTGGATATTGGTGGCCACCCACCTTTTCCGACTGGCTCAAAACAGTTTTCTGGCAATTTTGGCAATTTACTATTTTTAGCAGGTTTAAATTCCGGGGCCATTTTGAGGGCCTAAATGAAGGTTTTTGGAGATCGAGGTGCTCAATGATAGCCGAAAGAATAATTGAGCCCCCAAAATGAATCTCCTCGACGATACCTTTCCAACGAGCTATCACACGCCTAAAACGGAGATCGTATGCAAAAGTTACGACCCCGGGAAGTTGATGTACTAACTTACCCAAACGGGGCCCACATGACTTTTGG
>ML791282.1:170364-187251 GCA_009831015.1 Picea engelmannii | reverse complement strand
TCTATTGTAAAAAGGCCTCTAGAGCCTCATTGTAATCATCTTCTGATGGATGCGAGTAGCAGACACATCTCTTCTCAGAGATAAGCTACCAGTGCCTTAGCTAGTTTATTTACATTCTGTTTGTAAGCATTTTTCAGTCATTAATGAAACGAAGTCTTATTTCCGCTGCATCTCTGCATTTATGTGTATTTATGTATTTCATTGTGTTCCTACATAAATCCGGATCACTAATCTTACATGGTGTCTCCACTACTATGGATCGATGTTTGTGTTGGTAGTTGTTCACCATTGCATGAATCCTATGGCATTTACCCAGATCACCAAATGTCATCTGACTTTGCTCTCAGTTGTCTCCTATCTATGCTCTTGGACACTCTATTTGAAAATGCGGTCCTTCACATATCCAACACCCCCTCTTACAAGGTTGACTCTGACTACCCGACTGAGTAAATGTGGGTCTACTAATATGCTATATTAGTAAAGTATAATGCATTGATGGCTAGTATGGTGGTATTTGGTTCCTTATCAGTGGTCTTTAGGTACTCATCACCGATCCCCTTGGCACATCCCTGTGTATTGATACAGGTCTTGATGTACTAACTAACTATGGTGTTGGTCTCCATGGCCTTGAACTTGAAGGTCTTAATGGTATGAACTAACCACCACCCACAAGTTCCTCTTCAGCTATGATATCCCTCTAAAATACCTCATGCAAGGTGAAAGACATCAACATCCTCACTTTGGATCAAATGTAGTAGTTCAACCCATACACAAACTTGTTGATTTGTAACTTTTTAGTGTTCAAATGTGGTTCCTTTCTCAATAGTTCCACGAATATAGATTCATACTTAGGCATTAATCTGTTAAACTATCTTAGTGAGTTAAAATAATTCAATTGTCTTTCAATTCTTCAGAAAGGTAGAATTCTCTAAAATGATCCTCAAATAAATCCCATGAAACTTTGGACACATCCATCCCTAACTGTGGCAATAGGGCCTTCCACCATACTAAGGAACTTCCCTTTAAATAGAATATGCTCATTTGTACTTTGAAGTTGGAGGTACAATCCATTAAAGAAAAGAACATTGCCATATTTTCCAACCAAGCCTCAACTATGTGTCCATTGTAGAACCCCAAATCTATGGAAATTTATTTTTTTCCAACTCTCTATGCACATGGTTTCTTGTAGGATTTTGTGATCCTTTAGCATGCATAGATACTCCTCCCTCTTCAATTTCTAGTTAGTTCATTAATGTATTAGAAATCCTTTGAAATGAGTTCATCATGGTGATCACCTCTCTTGTAGGTACATGTCCCTATTCTTGAACATGTTCCTCTTTCATTGGTAGAGAGTGTGGAAGCATAAGTTGTGGTAGAGGACATGTGCCTCAACGTCTAGCTACCTGTTTTTATATACACCAACACCTTCCCTTTTTCTTGTCTCATTTCTCAAAGATTCAATTTCTCCCGAGAAATAGGGACCCTCCTTTTCTCATCTTAAAACTCTTTTGACTTGTTAAAAAAGCTAAGTCACATTCGTGATCTTCATTGGCATTTTCCTGAACTTTCACTTAGATTTTTTCTGACTTGCATATCATTGATTTTGGCTATATCAACGAGTTAATGTTTTTCTCAGTGATATAGCTAGTATTGACAACTTGATAATTTCTTCTTCAAAACGTAACATCACTTGACACTTAGCGAAAATTTGAGTTTGAGTTTTAGAGTATCAACGACCATAACATTTGTATCGTCGATATACCAACGAAGATCTAGCCATCTCCCCAGATACACCAATTGCTGCGAAGTTGATGAGTTCCACTTTTTCTATTGGCATGGATGGGATCATCTTCGCCGCTACATCGAAGTACATCCTCCCATTCCTACCGATACATTAACTACTCCAAGTTCGATAAATTCTCCTCCCCATATTGCCACCAATGACACCATAACTGTCCATACACGAGTCATCTTCTAGCAAAGATCTAAAAGTTGGGCGTATCAACGTGGTTTATGCGATCACCACCAATAAATCGACTGAATTCAAATGATGGTCGCCAATGTATTATTTCATTTCGTTTTCTGGGCCAAAGGAGTGAAAAGGTTATAAAATCCCTTGGAAGCCTTTTTAGTTTCAACATTGTCATTAAGAGAGAGTATTGGAGAGCACTTGAGGAGAGAAAACCCATGAAGAAGGATTTCACTTATCATCAAACCCTCGGTATCCACATGTCAAGCTCAAGTGCCAAGTAGGCTCCATTCACCATTGATAACCCTAACCACTCGGCAACTTCGGCTATAGAACCCATAACCCTCGAGCAGAGCAGAGTTGCATCCATGACCTTGCCCTAACCCTCTAGAACGTTAGCACCGTGGCCTTTCCTGGCACCTCTCCTCCTCTCTGACAACCCTAATCTCTTTGGCGGCTTTGGCCAGGGAAAATTAACATAACCAGTCTTCATCTTCTCTCCCCCATTCAATTCACCACAATGGGCTTTTAAATTATGGTCTAAATCCAATCCTGAGCCTCTGTTATACTTGAACATAGGAGAAAACTCCACGGTACTCGACGAGAAAACCCACGAAAATTTCGAATTTTCGCATGTAGTGTCGGTAGAGTTTAGACTGTGTAGACTAATATATCCGTGATCGATATCGATGAAGTTTATATGTTGAATGTCGATATATCATAACCCTTATTGGAAAAGTTTGAGTTGTTCCCTTCCATACACATCTCCCCTTTTTTACAAAGTTCAATTCATCTACGTGGATATAGTCTCGCAGTGGACATTTCGATTGGGACTTAACCAAGTTCTAAAGTTTGAAAAGTAATATCGATGAAGTTTGAATGATCTTCATCGATACAGGTTTCTCTTTGTCGGTGAGTTTCAACGAATAAACGCCGACACTATTTTTTGCGTTTCGACGACATTCAAGTGATCAAGTTAAATTGTTCATCATATCAACATCACTTCTCTCTTTGCGGCTGATACACCAAAATCGATTGCCTTTTGAGCACTTAACAAAACATTGATTAGGCCTTCACCATGATGCCCATACTTTCTTCTTTGGAATATGATGATTTCTCAAACACCAATATAGGTACATACCGGCAAGTTAGTCACAACACCTTGATTTTTCCTATAAAGCTTGAGAATCACCCAAGTGCAGAAACTAATGCCAAAGTTTTCTCCTTCATCACTTCTTTGCTTGATGAGATAGTTAGAATCTAATGTTTTTATCTAATAATTTTTACTTTGATGTACTAATGAGAGGCATGTTTTGTAGGTTCAAGTATGTCGCCACGCAAGCAATCACATAGTACTAGCAAGGCCCCTATGGAAGAGGCCTCTGTGAGCGGAAGCCACCATGAGAAATAGGAGGACCTCGTAGGACCCATTTATGATGATACTAAATGTATCATCAATAAAGAAACCTCAATTAAATGGGGTGAAGTATACCAGATGTTCAAGAATCAAAGCTCCCTCGAAGGAGCAGAAGACGACTCTGATCTTGAAATATTTAATAACATCAGGTAATCAAAATTGCATAAGGTGACAATCCATTTAGTAGTCTTCCCATGCACAAATGCAATCTCATGGATAGTGTGACATGTAGAACTGGACAATAGATACATTCTCAATGCCAGGGAACACTTGATAACATCATTCCAAGCATCGAATATGGCCTCCCCCTACCACTTGGAGAATGGGGAATTATCATTGGATGAAAACCTTGTCAAGAAATTTCTGTTTAAGGAAAATAATCTATGCAAGGTCTGGTAAAATCCCAACAAACCATTCAAGGAAGACCCTCTCGCAGGTACCCCACTAACTTGTTAAGGACATTGTATCAATATGTTGTAGCAATGTTGTGCAAATTGTATGGGGAGCTAGACACTTTAAAATTCACCTTGACTTGGGCACCCCTCATCTACTACAGCATCGACGTTGGGTCATCTTTCAACTAGGATGATATTCTATCAAAACCCCTAGAAGACACTATCAAAATAGTTAAAGAAACCAATCCTGGGAAGTTTCCTAGTTTTCACATTTCCTCCTATCTTTTGGACATGGTTTGTTTCTTCCAAGAGTATCGAAAGATGGGTTGGTCCTAACAACCAACCGACCTTCCTATTCACATTCACTACAAGGTGCTTTAGGAGAACAAGTACATAAAAAAGTATCAAAAATTTTGTGATCACTTTCTGGTGTGACTATTCCAATTTATCTTCGATGCACCTACGTCATGTATGACCGAAAAAGCCCAAGAAATCATTCGAAGGATAGGAGATTGGTATCTCTTGGAGTATGGGACATATTTTAGAATATATGGAGCCACCAAATCTTCACATTTTCTCCCCATACTTTTCCCTAGCAAGATGGTCTTGCATTATATCTCTTATCAGACCATGGTCCATGAAGTTAGAGCATCACTATACAAAGACAAGAAAGCCATCTGGCCTCCTTTTCCATTATGGGTTGGGTCTTACTCCTTTGAAGATGTTAAGCAGACCCAAGTCGAAGTAGACACACTAATATACTTCCACTTTGGGGAAGATATATTTTGTAGACATGACCCTCAGGACATGGTCAAGAAACATTGCCTCAAGCATAGACATATATGGGAATACACATAAGCCAAATGGGAAGAAGAGGGGATCCACTATTGCACTTGAATTTATCATGAATTCATATTCAGGAGAAAAGGAAAAACACTAGGCATAACCTTATATGAAAGAAAAGATCGAGAGGAGGAACACAATAAATTTGAAGAAGAAGTGACAATAGTAGTAGCAACAACGACGACTACAACCTAAACTTCTAAATCAACTAAAATATTAGAAGAAGAAAGAAAAATAAAATCTATTGAAGTGTAGGAAGAATAAAAGAAGAAAAGAAGCCAAAGATGCCTAATAGAGAAAACATAGAGAAGCTAAAAAGGTAATTGCGACCAAGAAATGAAGAAAAAAGGAAAAAATCCAAAAGAAAAAGAAGGATGCAATTGGATAGAAACAGAAGGAATAGAAAGAAACAACAATGGAAACAACTGAAGCCAAAGAAACAATAGAGGTTGAAGAAAAAATAGTGGCAGAGAAATCAATAGCAGTAGGAGAAGCAGAAGCAGTAGCAACAACAATGTAGAAAATAGTAGCATATGAGGCAACAACAAAGGCAACAAAGGAGGAGCAAAGAAAATGGGATGAAGAAAAATTGAACAATGATGCTTCTCCCATGGATACAGACATCTCAGATCATCAACAAAATCTCCTCTCACTAATGGGAACCTCCCTATCAGTGAACTTGGATTGGAACTGTATAAAAACTCTAAGGCTAGCAAGGTGGAAAATATGAAGAAATTCCAGTTTGAAAAAGTTGTCGGTAAAATTGTATAGACACAAACAAGGAATCTCCCTGTCACTGTTAGAGCCCCCTTATCAGTTGTCACAAAGACCCCTTTAATAGAAGATTTCAGAAAATACCCACTCTCTATCTCATCCACCAACACCACATTCACATTGGCAATGGAACAAAATCTCAAGGATCCATTCTGCGAAAATAAAGAGAAAGATGATAGTATTAGAGAATTGGAAGAAGAAGTTAAGCATGAGGAATGATAAAGGAAGCCTCAAGAAGTTTAGGATACACACATAAAGAGTTGGAGAAGAAACCACAAGACAATTATGGACATGTACGCAAACTTCTAAGTCTTCTAGTAGCTGGTAGGAAAAATCATAGCTCATGGTAGCTTGGTATAATCCAAGAATGTCCAATTTTCCACCATCAGAGAAGGCTTGAATGATATACAATGATGGATTGCTACGAACCTAGATGTTCCTATGAGGTTGCCTCACATCTTGGAATGGGAGAGGAATGTTGATTATGCTACCCTTGATTGCTACCAACAAGTTGAAGAGAAGGATTAAAAGGAGGGAAAGAACTCCTTGGCCATTTGTGCATGAATTCAGAAAGAGTTTCATGTCCTAACACATTGTAATGTACCTAGTTACCCACAGGTTGGCCATGCTACTTTAAAACACACTTCAAAACCAATTTCTAATTTTGATAACAATAAATTTGAAAATGAGAATGAAAAAATGCAATAACCAATATTCATTCCCAACCATCCAAAAAAGGGACAATGTTCTATGCACAACCATAAATATCAAGCATGCACACGAAAATACATCTGATAGGTAAATACACACAATGGAGTATAAATTATGTAGAAAACACAAGAGCACTTATCTTTAATTAAACCATCACCAACTGGTTGCAGACCAAGGACATTCCTTCCAACCATAAACATTGTTGTTCCAATTCTCAACAATAGGTCATCCCCGAGCCATGGCTATGAATCCACAAGGACGGGTCCTAGTCCAAATCTAAAACACACAACAATTGACTAACTAGCTCTCAGGTTTTCTCGACCACACAACAATCCTAATTTCAAGCTCTTTTTCTTATTCATCCTGCACAACCTAAATAAATGAACCACTTTCTATACCATGTAGTCCCCCAAGTTGTTCCATTTCTCTCTAGGGCTCCAGTTCTACTGGTAAGGAAATCTCCCTACTGAAAATTCCAAGGATTCTCAGCTATGGACAGTTCTTTCCAAACTTCCATCAATCTCATGCACACAAACATCCATTCCCTCCTAAAATGATCAATAGTTTATTACAAACATCTAGCAATGGCTCTCCTCTTCTAACCATTTGTTTCCATGTTCATACCAAGAGCACACGAATTAGAAAGAGTGAATGAAGAACAATCCCAAGGAAAGAGTGTAAGAGTAAATGGAGAGGAACCCCCAAAACAACCCACAAAGTATGTTTATATAATTACATGAAATCAAGAACCACATGGCCTCCCCCCAAGAAGCTCATGTAATCACTTTTCTCAATTAAAGATAACATGGCCAAATAAAATATAATAAAAAATACTTAGCCCCTTAAGCCCCCTGTTTCGTGGAATCATAGCCCCCTATCTCTTGTACTTGTCTGTCTTACAACCAACAATGTTTTTTTTGTTTGACAAAAATGACTATTTATATTATAGAAAATAATTACAGAGAAATTACAAAAAGAGGAGGCCAACAATGCATGTTCTTCATAATATTGAGTCTGACAGAGACCAAAAAGCCTACTAAATTTACCAAAAACCTTGCTCTAACTAGATTCAAATTGTCATTTAGATACAATACAAACTTAAAAGCCATATATGCTTCAGTAAATCTTAAGAGAGGTATTAAGATCCTTATCTTCTTCTTGTCTTTGTTGGATTGGTGCAATCTAGTTAACTGTCTTGCTTCCAGTAGATGACTTTGTTGATGATTGTTGGTTGTCTCCAAGTTTCCTTGCTCCCAATTCCATCTTCCGCCAAAATATTCGACGATTTTTCTTTTGAATAACAACCCGCACGTTCGCCAATTCCCTTTCTCGATGCTCAGAGTTCGCTATGACTTGAAACTGACTTCTCTAAGTTCATAATTGCCAAGACTAGAGGATATGACAAAGACGCTGCACCAAAATTTACCACTTGGATGGGATGAATAATGAAATGATGGTGTTTGATATCTTTTGTGAGACTGGGTGCACCGTAATTTTTTATAATAATGAATACCATACTCTCCATTACTCTCGCAGGAAGGAAGTACCATACGATTGTCGCAGAGATTGATTGATTCATGCTTGAGTGATGAAGGATCCTTAGGAGTAAGGTTTGCAACACGTGTAAATGCATGAAGTTGAAGGGTGGTACTTGTCCAAATGATTCCCCTGAATTTAACGTGACTTGATGATGGCTAAACAATATTTGATGGAGCTGCCCCGCTTGGTTTCATTCTTTGGAATGGGGAAAAGACCATGACTCTTCATAGAAAACATAATTATAGAAAGGGGGGAAATTTCTCATTACCTTGAAGCCTTAAGGTTCCTTATTGAATCTCTCTTGCTTCCTTGGCCTTGGCATCAACCTAACTATCATTATTTCTTACCACATGAATAGTCATTTCTTACCACATGAAAGTAGGAGACAAAGGGAAAATTCCTTTCCTCTTCAATAGTCATGTCATTTGACCCATACAATTTTGAGAAGAAGATTAGCTTGAAGATAGGTTTTGAATACCTTTAATGGTCAATTCTGAGTCCCCTATTAAGACGATGTCTTGATTTGGTTGTGACTCTAACAGTTTAATTCCAATGTATGCCTATAGAGCTTCTGCTTGGTGTATGTCTGTAGAGCCTCTACTTGGTTGTTGGACTGGCGACCCAAGCCCTAAGTGTAATGAAATTTTTCATGGCCATCGGGAGCAAAAACAATCCCTCTCGCTCCTTCCACCTCTGGGCTACCTTTAGAAGCTCCATCAAATAATAATATAGTTTTCTTTTGCTTAAGCCTCCATTCATAAAATTCTGATGATGTTAATATGAGCTTCTACATTGGCTTGGTCAATTGTGTGGTGGGTTTTAGACTCTTGGGACTTGATACCCTTATGATAATTTTATTTATCCAAGCTTGTTCTTCCATATCCAAGTTGGATTTGTCCTTCATGTCTAACTGATTGCCCAAGAAGACGTTTGTATAAAGACAGCAGGCTGTTGAAAGGATGACTTCTGACATGCTTTTTGTATTTTGGAAGATTTCCTTATTTCGAGCAAGCCATATGCTCCAATAGATAAATTTATGAATTTTCTTCCATACATGGACTAGGGTTGGATTCTTACTGAATCTACCAACATATTGATTCTTCCAATGAATAAACAAATCATCCCAAGAGGTAGTTCTAGAGTATATAGCTGATAATTCTAAGTAAAGATGAGTTCAAACTTGGGAGGAAAACAAACAACTGAAGAAAAGATGATGGACTGATTCTTTTTCAGACTTACAAAGAGGACATTGTGAGGGGCCTTGTACCCCATGCCTTTGTAGATATTATGTTGTTAGAAACTCCCTATGAACCATTACCCATGAAAAGGTGTTAACTTTTGGAAGGGAGTCATTTGACCAGATAGCTTCCCAAATTCGAGATGAAGGGGGCATTACTAATTTCGATAAGAGAAAGCAATAAATTTCTTTAATAATGTGAGGCTGTGCACCCCAACAATGATCATCTTTGATGGATTTGTGAATGGGGGCACATCTTACACGATTGGATAATAAAATCTTAGCTTGATTTCCAGGATATTTTAGAGGCTGAATAAGAAACCAACCTATCCACTTACCATCAGAAGACTAGGATGAGATTTCTGCTAAATATTTGATTCCCAAATTATAAGTCCAAATATAAAGTTCATGAAGTCTGATTGGATTTGGAGAATAGAGGAGGATTACCAAAAAAAATTTCTTCCCATAGTCACATTGATTGTCCATTGCATGGGAGCCAGGAGAGCCTTTGACCTCTGAAGATGATCATCGAATCCCCATTGTTGAGATCCCTGAAGATATTTGGCACTTATAACAACTTTCCACCATTCCATTTTTACTAAGATTAATTGCCGCACAAGATTGGCACCAAGGGCGAGATTGAGCAAGTTTGGATCTCTGACCTATACACCACCTCTGTCTTTGGGAATTCTTACTATTTTCCAATTGATCAAATGATACTTTTTTGTGTTCTTTTTCCTTTTTTCCCACAAGAAATTCTTAATTGCTCTAGCGATGCTATTGGATATGCTCCACGAAGCTAGTAGAGCCATACATTGATATATTTCTTGAGAGGATAGAACATAATTTATGAGAACAATTTTCTATGTTGGATTGAGCCACCTAGCTCCCCACTGATGAATTTTATATGCCATTTTTGAGAGCACAGGTTGCCAAGCTTGAGAAGAAAAAGTGTTGGAGGATAAAGGAATTCCTAAATACAAAAAGGATGACCATTGATCTGAATATGAGAATCCAAGGATTCAGGAAATACTTTTCATCTTCTCCTTCAGCGCATTCCAACCATAGACCTTGATTTTTAAATTGTTTATTTGTCCTCCTGAAGTAGATAAGAATGAGTCAAGATTTTTTTTTCATCTTTTGTGTAATATCCCAAGGCCGAGCCCCATTTGTAATTAGGAATGTAACATGTTTTGTAGGCTGGTGAGCCATGTGTTATAACAAAGGAAGTTTATGTGCTTATTAGATCGGAGAGCTTAGACGTTAAAGGCGAGGAACATGTTTTGTACATGTAAATATTCATATTTTAATATAACAACATCGTTGCATGTAGAACGACCTCGAAGAAAGAGCTATGGGGGACTAAGCTCCATTGGGTTGGGAAAAGGAGGAGGCTGTGAGTCTAGGAAATAAGGGATAAGCTTAAGAGCCTAATAGAATAATATATTATTCACTAGTACATTTGGGTCAAATTTTGATGACACGTTCGACAAAATTGCCACTTTATATTTTCGGGAGAACGACAAGCAATGGACCCCCTCAAATGTCGTTTCACATGACGTCGCTTTTCTGATGCCATAGATGTTGTCTCTATTGCAACATTTCATGCCGACATGTGTCATATTTGATTTGACTCTCCAAAGCCCATATATTCGTTGCTACAATGACGTCATAGACATTGGAATTCCAATGTCCCATTTTGTCGGTCTCCACTACGTGTGTGCTATGGGAGCGACACTACCATACATTGTAATACCGACGTAGGGTAATGTCGCTTAACTGACGGTAAGTTATTCATCTCCTACATATTTTCTATGGGAGCGACGTTCCGAGACATCGTAAGACCGACGTAGGGTCATGATGCTCAACCGACAATAAGTTATCATCTCTGACGTGTTTGCTATAGGAGAAACGATCCAAGATGTCGTAATACCAATGTAAGGTCAGTTCGCTCAACCGATAATAAGTTATCATCTCTGACGTGTTTGTTATAGGAGAGATGTTCCAAGATGTCGCAATAGCGACGACATGTAGGTATTTAAATAAATAAATACATGTCAATTCCATTTATACAAGACCATTTCCCATGACAACATTACATTCAAATCCAATTTTTATTTCATAACCATGGCTCTAAAGGATCTTCGTTGATAACATTCATAACATTATTCACTTGTCAAAAGGATAACCTCTGATAGCATTCATAACATTATGAATTAATTCTTATCCATTTTTTCTCTAAATGCTCATTCTTCTTGACAATTAGAAGTTGGATGTCACCTTGACTCTCCTCTATTCTAGAGTCATACATTTATTTTGTTGTATGTAAAGGGAATAACCATGGATACAAGATGTTGCATGCATTATGTTTTATTATGGTGTTGGAATATTTTATTTGTTTCTTAGCAAGGCTCATGTCATTGACAAGCTGAGGAACATCACCAAGTCACCATGGAGTAAGTGCTTGCTACATTTCATTCCAAACAATGGTTTACTAATGTATCCAAACCAATAATAATTTCTTTACATTTCTACAAGATCATTTCTGATAACAACATTAAATTGAAATCCTATTTTTATTGGATAATCATGTATCTAATTACCTTTTTCTAGAGCTAATTAATTTAGAAATGTGGGCATCACACTAACCACAGTGATTGAGTTGGGTTTTATTCCTAGCATAACCTACACTCATTGAATAATGTTGTAATTTCATGGGAATGGTGAGTGTAGGAATAACCAACAATGTTTTCATTCCATGGATATGCTTACCTTTTTCCAGAGCTAATAAATATGCACATGTAGACAGAACACCAACCATGGTGATTGAGTTGGATTTTATGCCTAGGACTTGTGTTTTGTTGACTAATATCAAGGCTTCATGGGGACCTAATGATTGCATTCCAATCAAAGAATGATAAGGCTTCACGACTATGGAGAATATGTGAATAACCAATAATGATTACCATAACTTATTGTCTAGGTATTATTTTGAACAATTAGTGGGAAATGCTAAACCCCCGCATGCATGTCTTACTTTTTTCTAGAGCCAAATTCCATAATAAATGCACTTCTTATTTCTTAACCATGGATGTAAGATTCCATGACTATCAATTTAGATAATATATAGTATAACAATTTTTATTCTCGTGTTGGAACCTTGTATTTGGTTTATAGAAAGGCTCATGTCATTGACAAGTCTAAGAACCCTTGCCAAGTTACTGACTAAGTATTTTCTGCATTTCATTTTTAACAAGTGTTTATTAATTCTATCCCAACTGAAAATGATTGAATTACATTTCTACACTACAATTGTTCACAAGAATATTACATGCAAATCCGATTTGCATTGCATAACCATATATCTACTTACCTTGGTCTAGAGCCAATAAATATGCACATGTAGACAAAACATTGACCACAATGTTTGAGTTGGGTTTTATGCCCATGACAACTTGCATTTTGTTGAATAATGTTAAGGCTTCATGGGGATGGTGACTTGTGAATAACCAATAATGATTTCATTCCAAGGATCAACTTATTTGGTTCCAAGGCCAATAAATATGCAATAGAACACTAACCATGATGATTGAGTTGGGTTTTATGCCTAGGACATGCATTTTGTTGAAGAATGTCAAGGATTTGGGACCCAATGATTCCATTACAATTGAATAATGTTAAGTCTTAACAGGGATTTCCAATCTAGGAATAACTTGCAATGATTGTAGTCCATGACCCAACATCCCATTTAGGCATCTTTTGAACAATTAGTGGGAAATGCGAAAATCCCCACATGAACTTCTTACCTTGTTCCAAAGCCAAATTTCATAACCAAATACAAATGTTATAGCATAACCATGGATGTAAGAATCCATCAATATTAATTTAGATCAGATATAGTGGAAAGATTTTTTATTATGGTGTTAAATATTACATTTGGTTCTTAGCATGAATCATGTCAACGATGAGTCGAGGAACCTCACCAAGTCAACATGGATTAAGTGCTTTCTACATATCAATCCTAATAATGGTTTACTAATTCTATAATAATTATTAATTATTGCATTACATTTCTACAAGATCACTACCCAAAAAAACATTACATTTAAATCCAATTGTTATTGCATAACCATGGATCAATTTACCTTATTCTAGACACAATAAATTTACACATGTAGGTAGAACACTAGCGACAATTAAGTTGGGTTTATGCTTAGGACAACTTGCTTTTCATTGAAGTATATCAAAGCTTCATTGGGATTCCTGGAATGGGAATAACTAGCAATGATTGAATTGCATCAACCTACTTACCTTATTCTAGAGACAATAAATCTACACATGTAGGTAGAACACTAGCCAAGATGATTACGTTAGGTTTTCTTCCCAAGACTAGCATTTTGTTGAATAATTTCAAGATGTCATGGGGACCCAATGATTGAATTCCAATTTAAGAATGCCAAGGCTTCACAGGAATGGTGAATCTAGTAATAACCAACAATGATTGCATTCCATGACCCAACATACCATTTAGGCATTCCTTTGAACAATCAATGGGAAATCCTAAAATCCCGACATGAACTTCTTGTCTTGTTCCAAAGTGAAATTCCATAACAAAAATGCACTTATTATTGCACAACCATGGATGCTATATTCCATGAGTATTAGTTTAGATCGGATATAGTGAAGAGGATTTTGATTATGGTGTTGGAATCTTGGATTTGGTTCCCAACAAGGCTCATGCCATTAACAAGTTCATGAACCTCTCCAAGTCACCGTGGACTAAGTCTTGGATGCATTTAATTCCCAACAAGGGTTTACTAATTCTATTGAAAATAACAATGATTGTATTATGTTAGCATGGAGAGTCACCCTTAGATTGCAAGAGGATAAGACCAATAGCCATCAGAATGTTTGGTGGATGTTTTTTTTATGAGTGGAGGTGAAATGGAAAAAACTCAGCACAAGAATGATTTTAACACAGAAAATGGACAAGAAATGCATAGGGAAGTGAGGGTCTCATTAACTTCAGTCCATGATTTGAGTTTAAGTGTGAACAGAAGGAAGACTTAGTGAGAGAGGTGAACAAGACTTCCATGGGCATCTAACTTTCAAGCAGCTTGATGAAGAAAAAATCAGGCTCAAGAGTACTCTTGAACTCAAGTTTTAGATGGTGAAATATGTCACAACAACATACTGATCAAAACTACATCACAATGCAACTACAACAACTCGACTGGATCCTCCATGCCCAAGCCTTTCAACATAAGGGAAAATAATATAACAAGGAAACTGACTAAAACTGATCATGACCCTACTGTAATCAAACCTACATTACAATATAATCACAACCCTTGACTGGATCCTCCATGCTCGAGTGTTTCAGCACAGTTTAAATAAAAGGATGAAAGAAGCTGACTTCTATTAATGTGAAAGTCTCAAATTTGATATGTAACCAGAGAACAATTATAGCATCAAAATATTACAAAATAAGGAGCTCTGCTCAACTAGTTGACGACCTTAACAAAATATTAAACTGATCTATTTATACTCAGATCATTCCAAAACTACCAGGGGTGTGACCTAACCATTCCATTCAAAGTATTTCATCCACACCTTCCTCTATCAGACTGTGTGTGCATCCTCCTGTCAAACACAAACTAAACTCAACATGGGTTGGCAGGAAAATCGTTCATCGTGGTACCTCAGGATTGCAACTCTATCTCCACAGCCAGATCCTCCATGCTTTCTACTTATGGAGTGAGATGAGGTTTCAACTACCGGCCTTAGTTCATTAACTGATATTTCCTTAGGATCGAGACAAAGCCAGATAAGAAGGGGGTGACCACTTGCTACGATTTAATACAATATTGAATGAGCATATGAATTCCGGGCCATTGGTCTGATCGAGATATGTGACTGAGACGGTCCTACTATTTTAGCACCGCCATTGAAGCTTTTATCCACCCACCAATTTTAGGATCCACTAAACCCCACATGGAGATGGCGCCAAATTTGGCGTTTAAGAGCCTTGGACGCGAAGTAGTGGATGAGTGCCATGTATCTTTGTCCTTCTTCCAACGTGACGTTGGGTTGTGACCTGGCGCTTATCCCAAATGGTATTTCAAAATTTCACGCTTTGGGAGTCTTCACATCACTCGATTCTAGATTTCCCGATACTTGGATGGGATAAGTCACTTTACTCAGATTGACGATCAGATCTGCCTCGTAGTTGAACACTGCGATTTCTTATTCAGAACTCTGAATCGACCAGTTCCATGCAATGGGCACTAGCTTCTCTTCCTAGGCCTGCCTCCCATATTACCTTGGGCCATGACTCAGGGCCCAACTCCCGAATGCTTCGCAACTTCGCACTTTGTGAAGTTGGAACTCTACTCTTTTTGAATTCTCTGAATCGTGAACTCGCGAATTCGTTTATCAATTTCCACGTCCCCACTTTCCAACAAATGACTAGGATCTTTTTGTGGGTTTTGACAAGAATTTCCTCAGGATAAAAAATTCCCACAACTGAGGAGCTATGGAAGGAGGAAGACACACATCACTTGGAATGCACTTCGAACTTCAGAGAAATTTGAAAGGAGAAGCACCCAAAATCCGAAGCAAATCGTGCTCGTCCGCTGAGGAAGGACACACAACATTTGATCTCGAAATTTGAACTTATGTATGACACTAAACTTTGTGCAAATTTATAATTTTGATCACCCGAGGGTCACCAATCTGAACTTCATATGGAATTTTCGTTGCTGAAAACTGAACTTGCCTACAGGTTTGATTTGAGTCCACAATAGATTGCTTTGAGAGTTGCGCTTTGTGCTCATGGCTGATGCCAGTGTAGACACAAACTTGGATGACCTACAGTGGGCTTGGCAAAACAGAATGATCAGTGACTGAAGCCAAAGTCAATGAGTGTCCATCCTTAGACAAAAACAGAAAATCTTCGGACTAAGCCCTATTCAGGTAAGACATCAAGGGAAACCAAGTCGCTTAAGAAAGAGGGAGAAAATGACTTTACCAGTCGAAAGGAAAACATTAGGACCTGGATTTGCGAAATAGAGATAGAGAGACGGGGCGAGGATACATACATAGGTATTGACAAAAATCACATATGACCCTAGACAATCTAATGTGATAACATTGAATCCACATGGGATGGCATGCTCTCTGTGGGCTACCAAGAACGCACAACTCCAGTTCCTTAACATTGGGTTATGGAGTATCTTATTCAAAATAGAAACAAAAGGAAGTGGTAATTACAATGGTTGAACACCGATCTTGTCTTAAACACAATTTTTTTTAGAAAGGGCCTATTGACAGGGCCACAAAAAAATTCGGAATCCTCCAAGTTTTGCAATTCATAAGTGTTGTTTGAAAATACCTCATAAATCTTGAAGGGGCCAATCCATTGTTGATTAAGGTTGGTTGTCATTGATGTCAACCCTTGAAGAAAGCCTTGTAGCACAAAGGTTTAGGTAATGGACCCAATATGATGTAAATATGACTCATTATTTTTTTGTCATGGTTGATAAGAAGTAAATATGGATGAACTCCAAAGTGGTCCCCTTATGGTGAAAGCCCTCATGGGAAGACGCTTTGTGGAGTAAGAGAACCGATGATTAATTGTGGAATAATGAGATGAAGGAAAGTGAATTTTTTAGGGAAAATATCCTAGATGGATAGTGCTTGTCATTTCATTTCCGGTGGTATGTGGAATGTCACATAATTCCTCACGGTTAGAGAGTTATGGCCATGAGAAGCTGGAGACCCCAGGTTTGGGTAATGGACCCAAGTTTGTTTGATGGGTAACAGTATGAGTTATCATATATTTTCAGATAATACTATTCTATATAGATAGTACATGTCATTCCATTTCTAGTGGTATGTATAACGTCACATAACTCCTCACGGTTTGAGAGTTATGGCCTTACGAAGTTGGAGGACCCTCATATGTCATCTAGAAGCCCCAAAAGGTCAAAGTAATCAAAGT
>ML791282.1:155320-170217 GCA_009831015.1 Picea engelmannii | reverse complement strand
GAAAGTGAAGAAAAGAAGGCCGAAATGCAAGGAAGGATAAATTCTTTTGATGGTGCTTTCTAAGGTATGTTATTTACAGGTCATCTCACCATTTTCGCTATAACTTTTTTTCTATAATGATTCAGATCCTGAAATTTCTATTCCAATGAGAAACCATACCCAAGTATCTTTGGTAAAAAATTCATCTTGTGGGTCATTGTATTTTTGGAGTTACACTTCATGGAAAATAGGGTTTGTGGCCAGTCCTGAAACTAGTCAAAATCAGGTGTTTCGGGTAAAAACGTCATAAATTCTTCATAATAGATCCAAATTTAGTGATACCAAATGTGTTGGTTAGGGTATAGTATTTAGTATGTTTTTTAATAGTTTCATATCATTTCATCAAATATTTTGTGCAGGGCACGGTCTACAAGGTCTCTCTCTAGAATAAGCCATAATTTAGCAAGGTATGCCTATTTTGCTATAACTTCTATTCTGAGAGGTTACAAGTAGTGAAACTTGAATTAATTGCAGAAAATGCACTGAAGAACATTGTGTATCAGTTTCAAATCTTTATTCATTACATGTACAAAGTTATCATTATTTCAAGTCAGGGTTGTTGACTAATCCAAAACTAGTCTTGTGAGACTAAAGAAAATTTTGATGAAAATGCTAGTCTCTTGTTATTAAAGTAAAGGAAGGTTTGTAGGAATGTGATCATATACACCAGGTCTATTACAGAGCTATAAATCAGATTTGGATGATGAAATTGATGAGGGCTTTTGGTTGAGGTACATGTTGAGTACATGGTTGAGACAAGTAGTTGATGAGTTGGCACATACATGAGGTGTATAGTTGATGAGCTTGGTACATATTGATGAGTCATAGTTTATGAGTAGTTGACACATGATTGGTACATACTTTGTGCATGGTTGATGCACTTGTTTATGGCACATGTTAATTACAGGTTGGTGAATGGTTGATGCACTTGTTTATGGTACAGGTTGATTACATGTTGGTGCATGGTTGATGCACTTGTTTATGGTACAGGTTGATTATAGGTTGGTGCATGGTTGATGAAATTTTTTATGGTATAGGTTGATTATAGGTTGGTGCATGGTTGTTGCACTTGTTTATGGTACAGTTTGATTACAGGTTGAGGTACAGGTTGATGCATGGTTTAGATTTATTGGTACAGGTTTATAGCAGTATATCTCACAGTGATAGTGTGACAGTGGTTCCATCATTCTACTTCTACTTCAGGGTGGTAGGATGGGGCAAGTACAGGTGGTTGTAGACACCTTCCTGTTGTAGCTGGAAAACATAGGGGGTTGTAGCCTCCTTCTAGTTGTAGCTAGAGAATTGGGGAGTTGAAGCTTCCCTCAGGTTGTAGCTTGAGAAAATAGGGGGTTGGAGCCTCCTTCCAGTTGCAGCTGGAAAACAAAGGAAGTTGGTGCTTCCAATGAATGTAATTCTTCAAGGCATATAAGAAAAGTCATTCTGTGGTTTTCTCCCGATTTGGGTTTCCTTGTAAAACATTGGTGTACTGTGTATGCGTATGATTGTTCATTTGTTCATTGCTTATTTACTCTGTAGTTATTGGATAATAATGCTTCATTGATATAACACTTGGATTATATGGTTAAAAGGGATTAAATTGCTCTATTACTGATTCACCCCCCCCCTCTCAGTAATCCAACATCCATAAGGCTTCAAATTTACCCTATTTTCCTTTGTCTTACTTGGGGGCATCCCACTTGAGCACCATATCCCTAGCTAAAAATATTCCTTGCTTGCCCTCTTATCAAAGGCTCATTTTATTTTCCATTGATGGTCCTGTGCCTTATCGAGCAATTACTCCCTGGTTTGTTGTACTTCTACCAGCTGCAGTACCCTCCTGATATCATCAGGTTCTCCTTGGTGGTTCTGGAGGAATTTTTCCACAGGCAAGGAAATATAAGTAGGAAAAATAGCCTCAACCCCATACACAAGTTGAAAAGGGGAAATGCCAAGTGACCTCTTTGTTGTAATTCTATCAGCCCATAAGGTGAATTTCAACTTTGAATCCCAGTCTTTCTTGTTGTCTTCTAACAATTTTTTGATGATATTTATGAGGCTTTTGTTAGAGGACTATTCTAATCCATTTCCATGATGGTAGTAGGGAGTGGAATGGATTAACGTAATCCCATACTACTCACAAAAATTAATAAATGGATCAGCTCTAAAAGAGGCAACATTGTCTGTAACAATCTTGCTTGGATAGCCAAATCTGAACATGATATCTTCAAGGAAGCTTATGATTACCTTGTGGGAGGCATTCCTTGTAGGGATGGCTTCTATCCATTTGGAAAAATAATCAGTGGCAGTCAAAAACCACCTGTGCTGACCACTTGAGGCTGGGTGGACTTCTCCAATGAAGTCAAGACCCCACTGTTGAAAAGGTCCATAAACCACTATAGGTTTCAAAGGCAAAGATTTGAGCAGTTGTTTTCCAACAAACCTTTGACACTTGATAGAAGCTTTAGCCTTTGCAAAAACATAAAAAAAAAGGTTGGGACAAAAATACCCAGCTCTGAGGATCTTATAAGATGTGGTCCTCCAGAAATGATGTCCCCCACATGAGCTGTCATGAAAATCAGTCATAGATCTTTAAGTCTCTTGTGGATCCAAGCATCTTAGTAGAATTCCCAAAGGATCCTTCTAGTAAAAAACCTGATCAATGAGGGAATACTTGATTTCTTTGAGTTTCAAAGCTCTCACCTTGTTTTTGTCCAAACCATTAGGAGGCCTCAACTTTTGCAGAAAATATATGGTGTCTTTATACTAGGTGCATTTTGCTAAGTTGAGGACAACATGAGAATCTTTATCAACAATATCAGTTTGCTGATTTTCCGAGTTTCTGTTCATGAAATTCACCCACAAATCCTTGCAATTTGATTCAACCAATAGCCTGGCTAAACCTTGTCCCTTTACAAATTTAGTGGGCTTTATTTCAAGGTCGAACTCCAGAATTTTGGCAATCCGTTTTCTTCTTTTCCCATCTATATCGGGCTGGATTAGTATCTCTTTACTAAGGCTGAGGGGACATATGCAATAATATTTGAATGTAGGACATGGATTCTGAAAGCCTTGAGGGATATGACAAAACCATATGCCTTCTTCTCCATTATATCATATCTCATATTTGCATCCCTCAACGCTTTACTGAAAAAGGAAACAGATTGCTCTAACCCCTCTGCATTTTTCTGTAGCAAAACAACATCCAGTGTATCATATGAGGAAAAACAAAATATTAGAAATTCCTTAGAATAGTTAGGGTTGATAAGCACGAGTGCTTCAGTCAAAGCCCTCTTGATTTGGTCGAAAAATTTTATGGACTCAGTAGTCCATTTCACTTCGTTCCCCTTTTTGAGCATGGTTGTGATGTGTTTAACCAATTCAATAAAATTTGAAATGAACCTCCTTGGAAAGTTGATTTTACCCAAGAAAGACTGAACCTCCTTCTTAGATCTAGGAAAAGATAATGCTTGGATGGATTCTACTTTGCTTGGATCAATTTTCACCCCTTCATATGACACATTATGCACTAGTAATTTACCCTCTTCAATAGCAAACAAGGATTTCTTAGGATTGAGGGAGAGACCAAACCTTCTGCACTTCAAGAATAGTTTCTTCAAATCATGACAATGCTCTTTGTCAGAACTTGAGAATACTGTAATGTCATCGAGATAGATGACTAAAAAATTGTCTTTCTCCCCAATAAAGGCAATGTTCATGGCTCGCTCAAAGGATGCTCTTGCATTCCTCAATCCAAAGGGAATTTTAGCATACATGAATGTGACCCAAGGAGTCGTGAAGGTTGCCTTCTCTTTGTCTTTAGGAAGGACATAGATATGATTGTAGCCAGAGAATCCATCAATCATAGACATCCTAGATGAACTAGTTACTTTCTGCAAAATGTGCTCCATCTTCCACAAGGGGTAGTTATCCTTTTTGGAGCTCCTGTTCAAATTCCCGAAGTCTACACATAATCTGATTTCCCCATTCTTTTTTCTCACAAGCACCAAATTATCCACCCATTCTGAAAATATCAAGGGGATGATGATGTGTGCGTCCAAAAAAAAATTTACTTCCCTTTTTGTAATAGGAAACATCATGGAGTTTATCTGTTTTCATTTCTGCCTGAAAGGTTTGGCCTCTTCATTCAAAGGGATTTTGTGTTCCATGATGTTTGTGTCATATGTTCTGAAGTCTTCATATTTCCAATAAAAAACATCAACAAACTCCCTCAAAACCTTGACATATTCAACCCTTTGGTCCTTTGAAAGACTGCTAGACAACTTGACATACCTAGGCTCCTCCTTTGTTCCTAAATTGCATTCAGTCACATCAACTCCTTCAATTGATCCTTTAACCTCCACAATAATACCGTTTCTATCAAACAATATATTGAAAGGGACTAGTCCATTTGGAATATGGTTACTTGGCAACTAAACAATATGATGGTCAACAATTTTATTAAGGAAAACATCATCATGAGGGCTTTCTTCAAAATCCTGGTTCTGATCAATATACAAATAAAAAATTCATCCACAGTCTCAAGAAACTTTTTTATCTCAATATCATCCTCAAATACCTTCCAATGCTTGACATTATTAGGAATAGAGGGTCCATACTTTACTTCAACCTCATACTCAAGATTTGGGGGTAGAGGGACCTTGAAATTACTTGCCAAGACAACCAACGAATCTTCCATATAGTTTTCCTTTCTTGGAACAAAATAAATATTAAAAGCCAAGAAGAAACTGTCAAAAATATCCCATACCTCATTTCTGTAGGCCCTTAACCTAGGGTGCTTAGTCTGATACATATTTCTATCTTGATGGACAATTAACTCGACATCTCCAAACACCGCTAGCTCCTCAATATCCATATCCTTATCAACTCTCAAACTCAAAAGTGGAGCCTCATATTCTACCACATTGTTTGTTGTTTAGAATTCAAGCTTAAAGGATAGATATGTGATCTCTCAGGTAGGGGAAATGAAAACTACCCCAACACCAACACTTCCTTGGAAGAGGCTCCATAAAAAACAATTCTCCAAACAGAGGACTTGGAAGGAGGGTATTCACCGGAGGTGATGGGATACTTTCTGATTTCAATAGGTGCTTGAGGTCCATCAGTGAGTTGTAACATACTATTTCCTAGATCAATATCAACTGCAAAAATGGGGTGATTGGACAGATTTGCCTCATCACTCATAATGTGAGCAACATGAGCTTCCCTGTAAAGCCTTCTACATTCTCCCCAAACAAAGGAATAGTGGTATATGAAATATCCATTTGCAATGCACCTCTAGTATTTTAATCCAATATATAGACAAGAGCATCCCAAATTTAGGGGGGACATCAACCACCACAATATCCATGACTATGCTCTTCATTGGCAACTGGAACAAGGAAGCAACCAAGTCTTTAACAACCCTGAGGCACTTCAACTTCCTGAAATCAAATGAGTACAGGTCATGATAATTCTTTATGGCCTCCAAACCGAGCTCCTCCATGGAAATCTTAGGCATAAGATTGTGAGATGCCCCTGAATCCATCAAGAAGTTGTGCAAAACATTATCATGGATGTTCAATGAGGTATAGAAAGTTGGAGAGGAGTCATCTCTATCCTCCATCAAAGGCCCCAATATGACAATGGTATTTTCATCTTGGAGGTTGACTGAATCTATGGAATAAGATGAAGGCTTAGGATGCAACACTTTGGAGAGGTACCTTTTGAAATCCTCATGTTTGACTAGCTCCAAGAAAGGCACAAGAATTTTGATCTTTTGAATCTCATTCTCAAAGATAAAGGAGGGGTGACGCTTCATAATTTCCTTCACTTTTGAGACAGGGGTCTTAATCACTTCTTGGGTTTTTTGTGCCTCTTTTTTCCTACTGCTAGCTACCACCTCTTTAGCAGGATTCTCTGCTCTAGTAGGTTGATCAAGAATATCAGGATTCCCTTATTTCTTCCTAGACCTGAGGTTATATCTATTTGGGATGTCTTTGATCCTTTCTCCTTTTCTAATCTCATTTAGCTGACTATCCATGAGGGACTCTTCATATGCAGACTGATTTAAATGAGGGGACAAAAAGGTGTCACCAAGACAATGAATTTCAGGATTGGTTTCTTCCTCCTTTCCTTCCTCATCAATAACTAGGTTATTTTGGAGAGGGGTTAGGATCTTTTGATCATCCCTATCCCTATTTATTTGATCCATCTGGATGATATGAGGGGCATTATTTGGCCTCCTGAAATTACCCCTATTATCAATATTTTGGGCATTCCTATAGCCCTGTTTTCCCTCAAATTTCAATTTATCCATTTTTGAAGACAATGATTTTACCAGATTTGTTAACTCATCAACTTAAGGATGGGAAGCAGAGGAACCAGAGGTTGAAGCTTCATCCCTGCCTTTTCTTTTGTCTCTATCAACCTTACTCCTAAGCTTATCAACTGCCAATATATTGGATTCAACTTCAAGGGTTGTGTCTTGCATATGAGCCAAGGAGGTAGCTTTTATTTCTCTCAGTAGGATGAAAAAATCAGGGTCAAAAGCACTAGAATAAGTGATCTTGGCAGAGGTTTCAATAGGCTTAATTTTAGTGGGGATATTATTGTACATCTTATTAAATCTCTTTGAAAAGTTTGAAACATATTCCCCCTCTTCCCTCTTAAGTGATCCAAAATCTGTAATATAGTAGAGGAAATATTTTTTATCTCCCCATTGTCTTAAAAATGCATCATCAAGAGCTTCAATCCCATTAATAGATCCATGAGTCAAACCCCTGAACCCTTTTCTAGCCTCACCATTAAGGCTCTGTACAAAAACTCTCAACCAAACATCTTTATTTTCAATATTAATATTATCTGCATAACTATAAAAAGTTGAAAGGTGCTCTTCAACATTTATATCTTCCTCTCCTGTAAACTTGGGCATGTACTTGAGGTAATATCCAACTGGGAGGGTGTTCATAGGCCAAGGAAAAACCAGAGGGGCATACCTAGCAGCCACTATGGAATCCATTCTGTTTCTAGGAATATTAGCGCCTGCCATTGGGATATGAACTGTAGGAGAAGTAGGGAGAGAGGGAGTTTGGACAAGTGGGACTGAAGCTGTTTTTCTAGGGGGAGGGTGAAATGACTGAGTGTTGGAGGATAATAATATGGGGTCCAAGGGAAAATACCTTTCCCCTTCTTTAGATACAACAACTATAAAAAGAGGAGGAGTAGGGAGACCCAAAGTGGGAAAATCTTCTAAGATTCTGGGTCTGAATCACTTTATAGTCTTAGGAGAAATAGTGGTGTCAAAGATTACTTCTAAATGAGGCCTATAAGGGGAGAATTCAACAGAGAAACTCCCAAAATTCAAACTTATAGAAAGTCCAATAGACGGTATAATGTGAAAATTAGATGGAGTAATTGGAGTTTTTAAAAATGAATCCTATAAATTACCAGAATCACCTGATACAACAGTTGAAATCCCTTCTTGAGGGGTCTTTCGCTTTCTGATAATCTTTTCTAGTTCAACTTCAGGTGTATCTAGAGGCAACTGTGGAGTAGAACTTGTGTGTCTTCCTTTGGGAGCCACAACTGGAATGGTGGAGTGGCCAGGTGCAAGTTGCAATCTTCAAGGTATTGATCTCTTATGCACCTTCAAAATCATAATTTCTTTGTCATTCTATCCCAGGGAAATGCCTTCAATTTTTTCCCTGACATCGATGCCAAGAATGTTAGCACTGAGAGTCACCCTCAGATTGCAAGAGGATAAGCCCAATACCCATCAGAATGTTTGGTGGATGTTGTTTTTATGAGTGGAGGTGAAATGGACAAAACTTAGTACAAGAATGATTTTAACATAGAAACTGGACAAGCAATGCACAGGGAAGTGAGGGCCTCATTAACTTTACTCAGTGATTTTAGTTTAAGTGTGAGCATAAGGAAGACTTAGTGAGAGAGGTGAACAAGACTGCCATGGGCATTCGAATTTCAAGCAACTTAGTGAAGAAAAAATCAAGCTCAAGAGTACTCTTGAACTCAAGTTTCAGATGGTGAAATATGTCACAACAACATATTGATCAAACCTACATCACAATGAAACTACAACAACTCGACTGAATCCTACATGCCAGAGCCTTTCAATATAAGGGGAAAAAATATAACAAGGAAACTGACTAAAATTGATCATGACACTACTACAATCAAACCTACATTACAATAGAATCACAACCCTTGACTAGATCCCTCATGCCAGAGTGTTTTAGCACAGTTTAAACAAAATGATGAAAGAAGCTGAATTCTATTAATGTGAAAGTCTCAAATTTGATACATAACTAGAGAACAGTTTTAGCATCAAAATATTACAAAATAAGGAACTCTACTCAACCAGTTGACGACCTTAACAAAATCTTGAACTGATCTATTTGTACTCGGATCATTCCAAAACTACCAGGGGTGTGACCTGGCCATTCCATTCAAAGTATTTCGTCTATGCCTTCCTCTGTCAGAATGTGCGTGCATACTCCTATTAGACACAAACTCAACTCAGCATGGGCTGGCAGGAAAATCATTCATCGTGGTACCACGGGCTGGCATCTCTGTCTCCATGACTATATCCTCCATTCTTTCTACTTATGGAGTGAGTCGAGGTTTAAACTACTGGTCTGTGTTCATTAAATAATATTTCCTCAGGGTTGAGAGAAAGCTAGATAAACAAGGGGCAACCACTTGCTACGATTTAATATGGTACTGAATGAGCATATGAATTCGGGGCCATTGGTCTGATCGATATCTTTGATTGATATGGTCCTGCTATTTTAGTGCTACCACTGAAGCTTTTATCTGCCAACCAATTTTAGGATACACTAAACCCCACATGGAGATGGCACCAAATTTGGTGTTTAAGAGCCTTGGATGTGGAGTAGAGGATGAGTGCCATGTATCTTTGGCCTGGTTTCAACGTGACCTTGGGCTGTGACCTAACTCTTATCCCAAATGGTGTTTTGAGATTTTGTTCTTCGGGAATCCTCACATCACTAGACTCTAGATTTCCCGATACTCGAATGGGAGAAATCACTTTACTCAGATCGACGATCAGATCTACCTCACAGTTGACGACCATGATTGCTTCTTCAGAACTCTGAATTGGCCAACTCCATGTGATGGGCTCTAGATTCTCTTCCTAGGCCTACCTCCCATATGGCCTTAGGCCATGAATCTAGGCCCAACTCCTGAGTGCTTCACAAATTCTCACTTCTCAACTTCGTACTTCACGATGTTGGCACTCTACTCTTTGAGAATTCTCTGAATCACGAACTCACGAATTCATTTATCGGTTTCCATGTCCCCACCTTCCAACGAACAACTAGGATCTTTTTGCAGGTTCCAACAAGAATTTACACAGGAGAATGACTTCCTGTAGCTAACGAGCCATGGAAGGAGGAAGACATGCATCACTTGGAATGCACTTCAGACTTCGGATAAAGCCAAAAGGAGAAGCACCCACAATCCTGATGTTGTAAGATTGGTTGTTGTCATTGATGTCAACCCTAGTCATGGGTTTTGGACCATAAGATTGATGAAGGTATTTGGACATGAAGGAAAATGTACATGCAGATACACCACCCATGGATGGATAGTATACATCATGTTGTTTCCAGTGGTATGTGGTATGTCACGTGGATCCTCATGGTTCAGGAGAAATGAATTTTTGAATATGGAAAAGTGAATTGTACATGTAGGCCCTGAAGATAATTAAAGAAAAGAATTACAAAATAAGAAAGTGTCAGGTCGGCCCTAATGTTAAAAGGAAGTTACATAAATGGTATAAATAAACATCATTATACATTCATTTGATACAAGTCAAATTTCAGAGGGAATAAGAAGTAAAAGAAGCCCGAATTTCAAGGGAGGATGAAGTCTTTTAGTGATGTTTTATAAGGTATGCTATTTTCAGGTCATCTTACCATTTTTTCTATAAATTTTTTTCTAGAAAGAATAATATGGTGAAATCGTTGTTTTATTGAGAAGACATATCAAGGTACCTCTGGTAAAAATTTCAGCTCTTGATTCGCTATAATTATGGAGATACACTCTATGGAAGATAGGGTTTGTGACCAGTCCTGAAGCTAGTCAATAAACAGGTGTTCTGGGTAAAACAATCATAACTTATTCATACAACATCCAAATGAAGTGGGAACACTTTCATTGGAAATAGTACATACTGTAGTTTCTTGTGTTCAAGTTTCAGAATCAGATGTTAAATATTGAGCATGGGGCATGCTGTATAAGTTGGGTCTTCGGAATAGACCAGAATTGAATAAAGTCTACCATTCTTTCTATAACCTCTTTTTGGGGAGGATTCAAGGAGTGAAAATTGGAGGAGTTTCAGAGAATACATTGAGTAATATTATCTACAAGATCAGAGTATTCCAAGAATTTAAGAATTGTAGAAATTGAACAAGTCTCGGGAAACATTATCAGGTTCTATGTGATGATTATTTGATGGTGATGATTTAATGTAAAGTTTTATTATCTCTCATATATTCTTAGGTGGAAGGAAGGGGCAAGGATGGAGAGTTCAAATCTCTCTTGATATTGGAGGATTGTATCTTCCTCTTGGAGGTTTATCTCTCCCTTTACATTTGGAAGCTGTAGCTACCTTTAGAAGTCATTACTTCCCTTGAACAATAACTATTGATTATTTCTCATATATTGTGCATGGTGTATTATGGTGTATTGGTGTAACTCTTATACTATTGTTCATTGCTCATTCAATATAGTTGAATGGTTTAAGTATAAGTTGAAAAGGGTTTTAAATTGTACTTGATACTGATTCACCCCCTCCTAGTATCAACAAGTGGTTTTAGAGCAGGTTGCCTTCAGAATATTTTAACCACTGGAAGGAAAATCCTGAGTAGAGATGGATGATCATGAGCACATTTCAAATGTGATTCAAAAATTTGATGGAAGAAATTATGCATAATTGAGTGATAGAGTGAAAACTTACTTAACGACTTTGGGAGTAGACATTTGGTACTCAATTGTAAATGGCTATGTAATCCCAAATAATGCTCCAATCGATCCAAATGAGAAGAAGCTTATGAGTTGTAATTCAAAAGCCAGACATTTTATTCTAAAATCATTGGCACCAACCATTGCTAGCAAAGTGATGGGATGCAACACTGCTAAAGAGGTATGGGACAAACTCAAGAATATCTACGAAGGTGATCCAAAAGGTAAGTAGGTCAAGATTCAACGACATAGAGCAGAATTTGAAAATTTGAAGATGAATGAAAAGGAATATATTGCAACCTATCTTCTTAGAGTTGATGAAGTTGTTAATGATATCAGAGGATTAGGTGAAGGGCTCGATGAATCGTTGGTTGTACAAAAAGTGTTGATATCACTTCTCTTGAAGTATGATGCTAAGGTCTCTGCCATTGAAGAAACTAGGGACTTGACCAAAATGACAATGGATGAATTACATGGGACTGTTATGGAATATGAAATGAGAACAGGTACAGAAAGTGACCAGACAAACAATGAAGTAGCCTTTAAATCCATAAAGAAGACAAAAGACAAGGATAATTACCTTGATGAAGAAATAACAAATTTCATAAGAAGGTTCCAGAAAGGAAGTGGAAGATACAAAGGTAAGTCTCCTCTCAAATGCTTTAATTGTGGTAGAATAAGACATATTGTTGAAAACTGTTACTATAAAAAGAGAAGTCTCAACAATAAAAAGAGCTTCTACTCCAAGGATGATGACATCTTCTTAGATGAGAGTGATGAAGAAGATAATGATGGAGGAGAAGTCCTCTTCATAATCCAAGAAACCCAAGATGATGATCATAATAATTCTAAAGAAGAAGAAATCATTTGTGAAGAAGATTCAGATGAAGAAACCAACCTTGATTCCTTTTGGGGATACAAAGACGATGCAGAAAGTGAACAAGAAGATGAGAATCTTGAAAAGTTGAAGCATGTTGAAACTGAAAATAGCAAGCTTAGAAACACAAACATAATACTAAAAGGTGAATTGAGTAGTTGTGAAGAAGAGAATTCCAAGCTTTAAAAGACCATTAATAGCTTGAAGGAACAATTAGAAGATTATGAGAAATTGAAAGAAGAATTGGATCACACAAAAGGGGAGCTACTATTGACAACAAAAAATTTGAAGAAGTTCAAAAAAAGCACTGAAAAATTAGATGAGATCCTTAGCATTCAAAGATCTCCAAACGACAAGACATGACTAGGATACAATGACAATAGTAAGACAACAAAACAAGAGAAGGAAGTTGAAAATGATGAAACCAACACTCCAGAACAAGTTGAACAACAAGATAGAAAAATAGAATTTAGAAGGAATGAAACATCAAGAAGATCCTCTCCCATCAGGTATGAAAGCAATCATTATGAAGGAAACTACAAAAGAATAGATCGTGAACCCAGATGGACCACACCACAAAGAACATCACTTACGCCTAGGTATCAAAATTTCTTTCTTGGACATTGTTATACTTGTGGAAATTTTGGACACAAGGCAATCAATTGTAGAATCAATGAAAGGAATAACTATGCAAGCTACATGAATGGTGAAAATAGTAGATATGGAAATGTTTGTAGACCTGTGAATAGAAATTATAATCCATTTGACCCATTAATGGATGAAAATATTGTATGTTACAAGTGCAATAATCTTGGTCACAAAGCACAATATTGCAGAGAGATGAAGGAAGAAAATCATATGTCAAATGTCTACATACCAACTACAACATGAAAAAGGAAAGAAATTCCACAAAATGAAAATTGTCGAATAGCATTGGTCGCTAAAGAATGCAAAGAAGAAGATGAATGGTTCATAGACAGTGGGTGCTCATCTCATATGACCGGATATCAAAGCAAATTTGTCATCTTGAAGAAAAGAGGTGGAAATATTGCATTTGGAGGTGACTCATCTACCAAAATACTTGGAAGTGAAAATGTAAAAGCAGAAAAAGTCTTATTGGTTGAAGATCTGAAGCATAATCTCCTCAGTGTCAGCAAAATATGTGATCAAGGATACACTCTTACGTTTGACTCCCAAAAATGTAAAATTAGAGAAAACAACTCAGGAAGATTGGTTGCAACTGCAACAAGAAGACCAAACAACATATACATCCTAGACACGAAGAAGAGAGAGAAGACATAAGCCACACAAAATGATTCCAAGGAAGGAAAAGTCCCAAAGACCAAAAATAAGGATGAAGTATTATTGAGTGCCACATGTTTAGGGGGGAGCAACCCCAAAGAAGAAGGTTACATTTTTCCATTAAAATCAGGGGGAGAAGACCTAACCTTTTCCATTGATGTCAAAGGGGGAGAGAAATCGAGATCATGATGAGAGGGGTAGCATGAGTGTTGCCATCAATGACAAAGAGGGAGATTGTTGGAAGATTGGTTGTTGTCATTGATGTCAACCCTAGTCATGGGTTTTTGACCACAAGATTGATGAAGGTATTTGGACATGAAGGAAAATGCACATATAGATACAACAACCATGGATGGATAATATACATCATGTTGTTTCTGGTGGTATGTGGCACGTCACGTGGATCCTCATGGTTGAGGAGAAATGAATTTTTGAAGATGACAATGTGATTTGTACATGTAGGCCCTGAAGATAATTAAAGAAAAGAATTACAAAATAAGAAAGTGTCAGGTCGACCCTAATGTTAAAAGGAAGTGACATAAATGGTATAAATAAACATCATTATACATTCATTTGATAGAAGTCGAATTTAAGAGGGAATAAGAAGTAAAAGAAGTCTGTATTTCAAGGGAGGATGAAGTCTTTTGGTGATGTGTTCTAACGTATATTATTTTCAGGTCATCTTACCATTTTTGCTATAAATGTTTTTCTAGAACGATTCAGATAGTGAAATCGCTATGGTATTGAGAAGACATATCAAGGTATCTCTGGTAAAAATTTCAGCTCTTGATTCGCTATAGATATGGAGATACACTCTGTAGAAGATATGTTAGAAAAATAGGACCGCAGAGCAAGAAAATAAAACAAATGCAGAAATAAAACACAGAAGATACACAATACAAGAGAGACATAGATTTACGTGGTTCACCCAGTGTGGACTACGTCCACCAGAGAAATTTCCAGGTCCTTCCTTTATTATTATCCAGCAAATGAAGGGTTACAACCTACAACAAAACTCATTGTAACTTCCTCTTCTTTCTCTCACAGTCTCCTCTCTCAGAATACAATACTTTCCAACCTACATAACCGCAATACATTTCCCTCATAAAAGAGGGTTGCCTTCTAGGGAAAAAAACCCTAACATAATCTCTATCGTTATATCTGTGACCTTATAATGAACGGTCCAGATTTTCAATGAAATTACAATATACTTTTACAAGGCAATATTTGCTTCAGGGCTTCGCCCCCGAACCCCCGCTGGGGGCCCGCTTGCCCCCAGACCCCCCAGCCAGGGGGATAACCCCCCCAGACCCCGTAGAGGGAGTACCCCCCCAGACCCCGTAGAGGGAGTACCCCCCCTCTGCACTCCCCCACGTGGAAGAGTGTACATACTTCTGGGGTGTAAATACTTCATGGGGTATAAACACGACTGAAAGTAAAAGACCTCTAAATCAGGAAGATAATCAGGCTCCACAACCAACAATCTCCCACTTGGAGACTGATCTCAGCAACTCCACCGCTGATGTATATGATGGAATCTGAACCTTCTTGGACCTGGAAAATTTCTCATCTTCATCTTCATTCTTGAAGACCAACTGAAACTGAGCAAGAACTCAGTTTCTCCCTGGTTACTCCCTTTGTTAACATGTCTGCAGGATTTTGGCTAGTGTGTATC
>ML791282.1:141804-152229 GCA_009831015.1 Picea engelmannii | reverse complement strand
TTTGCTTCCTGATTTCTCTCCTGTTGTCCATCTCTTTGTTTCTTTGGAGCTCTGCAGTCTTTCTTCAGATGTCCTTTCTTTCCACAATTCTAGCACTCTATCTTTCCAAGTCTGGATTTGGATCTGCCCTTCCTAGAATTTCTACGGTTTCCTGAGCCCTTTCCTCTATCCTTTTGTCTTCCCCTATTCTCCATGTTCAACGCATTTCCTGATGTCTCACCTGTGCTTTTCTGTTTCATTTCCTCACTAAGGATAACACCAACAACATCATCAAATTTTAAAGTATTTGAACTAGAGACAGAGTTACTTATAGCCATGACCAAGCTATTCCAACTTTCTGGCAATGAACACAAGATTAGAAGAGCCCTAACTTCATCATCAAAGTCCACTTTTACAGAACTTAGTTGATTAGTAACCGTATTAAATTCATTTAAATGATCTGCAACAGGCCCACCTTCCGACATCTTCATATTAAATAATCTCTTCATTAGAAATACCTTATTGGATGCTGAGGGTTTTTCATACAATTTGGCCAATGCGTCCATCAAACCCTTCGTTGTCTTTTCTTTCAAGATATTGAAAGCCACTGATGCTTCCAGGCTTAGCCGTATCGTTCCTAGAGCCTTTCTATCAAGAATCTCCCATTCTTCGTCCTTCGTGGCCACCGACTTCTTTTCTACTCTGCTCAATGGTAGGAATAGATCCTTCTGATATAAATAATCTTCCATCTGGATCTTCCATAACTGGTAGTTTTGGCCGTTAAATTTCTTGACCCTAAACTTTCCATCTTCCGACATTGCTCCCACTCGAACCAGGAACCCTCTTTTCTTGCGAGTTACCTTACTCTCTGATACCAGTTGTTAGAAAAATAGGACCATAGAGCAATAAAATAAAACAAATGCGGAAATAAAACACAGAAGATACAAAATACAAGAGAGACACAGATTTACGTGGTTCACCCAGTGTGGGCTACGTCCACCAAAGAAATTGTGAGGTCCTTCCTTTATTATTATCCAACAAATGAAGGGATACAACCTACAGCAAAACCCACTGTAACTTCCTCTTCTTTCTCTCACAGTATCCTCTCTCAGAATACAATACTTTCCAACCTACATAGCCACAATACATTTGCCTCATAAAAGAGGGTTGCCTTCTAGGGAACAAAACCCTAACATAATCTCTATCATTAGATTTGTGACCTTATAATGAATGATCCAGATTTTCAATAAAATTACAATATACATTTACAAGGCAATTTTTTCTTCGGGGGCTTCGCCCCCGAACCCACACTGGGGCCCGCTTGCCCCTAGACCCCGCAGAGGGGGTACCCCCCCCCTGCACTCCCCCGCATGGAAGAGTGTACATACTTCTGGGGTGAAAATACTTCATGGGGTATAAACACGGCTGAAAGTAAAAGACCTCTAAATCAGGAAGATAATCAGGCTCGACAACCAACAAGATAGGGTTTGTGACCAGTCCTGAACCTAGTCAATAAATAGGTGTTCCGGGTAAAACAGTCATAACTTCTTCATACATAATCCAAATGAAGTGGGACTACTTTCATTGGAAAGAGTACAGATTGTAGTTTCTTGTGTGATAGTTTCAGAATCATATGTTAAATATTGGTCACGGGGCATGCTATACAAGTTGGGTCTTCTAAATAGACTAGAATTGAACAAAGTCTACCATTCTTTCTATAACCTCTTTTTGGGGAGGATTCAAGGAGTGAAAATTGGAGGAGTTTCAAAGAATACATTGAGTAATATTATCTACAGGATCAAAGTACTCCAAGAATTGAAGAATCACAAAAATTGAAGAAGTCTCAGGAAGCATTATCAGGTTCTATGTGATGATTGGTTGATGGTGATGATTTAAAGTAAAGTTTTATTATCTCTCATATATTCTTGAGTGGAAGGGGAAAGGATGGAGAGTTCAAATCTCTCTTGATATTGGAGGATTGTATCTTCCTTTTGGAGGTTTGTCCCTCCCTTTACATTTGGAAGCTGTAGCTACCTTTGGAAGTCATTACTTCCCTTGAACAATAACTATTGATTATTTCTCATATATTGTGCATGGTGTATTGTGGTGTATTGGTGTAACTCTTATACTATTGTTCATTTCTCATTGGATATAGTTGAATGGTTTAAGTATAAGTTGAAAAAGGTTTTAAATTGTACTTGATACTGATTCACCCCCCTCTCAATATCAACACTTGAAACCTGAAATCCAAAGTAAATCATGCCCGTCCACTGAGGAAGGACATGCAACATTTGATCTCAAACTCTAGACTTTTGTCTGATGCTAAACTTCATGAAACTTTAAAATTGTGATCGCTTGAGGGATGCCAATCTGGACTTCACATGGAATCTATGCCACTAAAAACTGAACTTTCCTACTGGCTTGATTCGAGTCCACAATGGATAACTTTGAGACCTGTTCTTTGTGCTCATGGACGATGCCAATGTAGACACAAACTTGGACGACCTACTGTGGGCTTGGGAAAACAAAATTATCAGTGACTGAAGTTAAAGGAAATGATTGTCCATCCTTAGAGAAAAACATAAAAGCTTCGGACTGAGACCTATTTAGGTAAGACATCAAGGGAAACCAGGTCGCTTAAAAAATAGCGAGAAAACGACTTTACCAGTCGAAGGGGAAAAGTTAGGATCTAGCTTTGCGAAAGAGAGAGAGAGAGAGAGAGAGAGAGACATGGTGAGGATAAAGACATAGGTATCGACAACAATCACATACAACCCTAGACAATCTAATGTGATCAAATATTCTATTTCTAGAATACATTGCCCATAATAACATTATTTTCGAATCCATTTTTTATTGCATAGCCGTGGGTTTTCTTACCTTGTTCTAGAGTCAATAAGTTTGTACATGCAGAAATATCACCAAGCACAAAGATTGAGTTGGGTTTTGTTCCTAGAAAATTTGGATTTCACTAAGAATTCCAACACTTCACTGGGATGGTGAATCTAGGAATAACCAACAATTATTAAATTCTATGGACCTCTTTACCTCACTCAAGAGTTGACCTAAAAATAAACTAAATAGCTTACCTAAAAAAGATAAATTAATAAAATTCCAAATAACTAGTTATTAAATCATTTTTTTTCTAGGTTACAAAGACCTAGGAATGATCATAGACATAATCCTATAATACCATTGTTTTTCCTAGATTATTATACTTGCAACTATTAGTGATTGAAGGTTCCTGACTCTGTGATTGAAATAACCTATTTTTGCAACATAAGTACTCTAAAAGAAAACAAATAAATAACATTCAAGAAAAATTAAACTACAGCTACAACATACACAAAACATACACAATACCTCACCTCAGAGTGAACCCCCTCAAAGGTTCAAGTTGTGCACTTGCTATAAAATTCCGACACACTCTTAAATAAAATCATGCACCCTAATGATATTTGACATATATATTAAGTGAAAGATTGTTATAATACTAACAATATATGTACCCCCACCAAATATGAGAGTGCCCTATTTATATAACACAACTAAAGTATCTTTGTGTTCAAAAATAGGGATGATGAAGCTCCTATATGCTTGGGGGTTCATTTTAATTACAAACTGATATTTGTTGTGGTACCTTGGGCTGACATCTTTGTTTCCATGACCAGATTCTCGATGCTTTCTACTTATGGAGTGAGTCGAGGTTTCAAATACTGACTTGTGTCCATTAACTGATATTTCCTCAAGGTTGAGAGAAATCCAGATAAACAGGAGGAAACAACTTGCTACGATTTAATACGATACTGAATGAGCATATGAATTCGGGGCCATTGGTCTGATAGATATCTTTGACTGATATGGTCCTGCTATTTTAGCACTACCACTGAAGCTTTTATCTGCCAACCAATTTTAGGATCCACTAAACCCCGCATGGCGATGGCACCAAATTTGTTGTTTAAGAGCTTTGGACGCGGAGTAGAGAATGAGCACCATGTATCTTTGGCCTGGTTTCAACGTGACCTCGGGCTGTGACCTGGCACTTATCCCAAATGGTGTTTCGAGATTTTGTGCTTCGGGAGTCCTCACATCACTCGACTCTAGATTTTTCGATACTCAGATGGGAGAAATCACTTTACTCAGATCGACGATCAGATCTTCCTCATAGTTGACGGCTACGATTGCTTCTTTGGAACTCTGAATTGGCCAATTCCATGAGATGGGCGTTAGCTTCTCTTCCTAGGCCTGCCTCCTATATGACCTCAAGCCATGACTTCGGGCCCAACTCCTGAATGCTTCACAACTTCTCAGTCCTCAACTGCGCACTTCACGATGTCAACACTCTGCTCTTTGAGAATTCTCTGAATCACGAACTCGTGAATTCATTTATCGATTGCCACGTCCCCACCTTCCAACCAACAACTAGGATCTTTTTGCAAGTTCTGACAAGAATTTCCTCAGGAGAACGACTTCCTATAGCTGACGAGCCGCGGAAGGAGGAAGACATGCATCACTTGGAATGCACTTCAGACTTCAGAGAAAGCCAAAAGGAGAAGCACCAACAATCCTGAAACCTAAAATCCAAAGTAAATCATGCTTGTTCACTGAGGAAGGACATGCGACATTTGGTCTCAAACTCTAGACTTCTGTCTGACGCTAAACTTCATGAAACTTTAAAATTGCAATCACCTGAGGGCCAATCTTAAATTTACATGGAATCTTCTCCGTTGAAATCTGAACTTGCCTACTGACTTGATTTGAGTCCAATAGATCACTTTGAGAGTTGTGCTTTGTGCTCATGGACGATGCCATTGTAGACACAAACTTGGATGACCTACTGTGGGCTTGGGAAAAAAAATGATCAGTGACTGAAGATAAAGGCAATGAGTGTCCATCCTTAGAGAAAAATGGAAAATCTTTGGACTGAGACCTATTTAGGTAAGACATCAAGGGAAACCAGGTCACTTAAACAAGAGGGAGAAAATGACTTTACCAGTCGAAGGGAAAAATTTATTATCTAGCTTTGAGAGAGAGAGAGAGAGAGAGAGAGAGAGAGAGAGAGAGAGAGATGTGGCGAGGATACAGACATAGGTATTGACAACAATCACATACAACCTTGGACAATCTAATGTGATAAAATATTCTATTTCTAGAATACATTGCCCATAATAACATTATTTTCGAATCCATTTTTTATTGCATAGCCGTGTGTTTTCTTACCTTGTTCTAGAGTCAATAAGTTTTCACATGCAGACATATCACCAACCACAAAGATTGAGTTGGGTTTTAATCCTAGACAATTTGGATTTCACTAAGAATTCCATCACTTCACTAGGATGGTGAATCTAGGAATAACCAACAATTATTAAATTCTATGGACCTCCTTACCTCACTCAAGAGTTGACCTAAAAATAAACTAAATAGCTTACCTAAAAAAGATAAATTAATAAAATTCCAAATTACTAGTTATTAAATAATTTTTTTTCTAGGTTACAAAGCCCAAGGAATCATCATATAATACCATTGTTTTTCCTAGCTTATTAGACTTGCAACTATTAGGGATTGAAGCTTCCTAACTCTTTGATTGAAATAACCTTTTTCTGCAACACAAGTACTCTAAAAGAAAACAAATAAATAACATTCAAGAAAAATTAAACTACAACTACAACATACAAAAAACATACACAATACCTCACCTCAGAGTGCCCCCCCTCAAAGGTTCAACTTGTGCACTTGCTATAAAATCCCCACACACTCTTAAAAGGAAATCATGCACCCTAATGATATTTGACATATATATTAAGTGAAAGAGTGTTGTAGTACTAACAATATATGTACCCGCCCTCAAAGATGAGAGTGCCCTATTTATATAACACAACCAAAGTATCTTTGTGTTCAAAAATAGGGATGATGAAGCTCCTATATGCTTTGGGGTTCATTTTAATTACAAACTGATATTTTTCATGTTACCTTGAGCTAGCATCTCTGTCTCCATGACCAGATCCTCCATGCTTTCTACTTATGGAGTGAGTCGAGGTTTCAACTATTGGCCTATGTTCATTAACTAATATTTCCTCAGGGTTGAGGGAAATCCAGATAAACAGGGGGAAGCCACTTGCTACGATTTAATATGATACTGAATGAGCATACGAATTCAGGGCCATTGGTCTAATTGATATCTTTGACTGATATGGTCCAGCTATTTTAGTGCTACCACTGAAGCTTTTATCTTCCAAACAATTTTAGGATCCACTAAACCCCACATGGAGATGGCACCAAATTTGGTGTTTAAGAGCCTTGGATGTGGAGTAGAGGATGAGTGCCATGTATATTTGGCCTAATTTCAACGTGACCTCAGGATGTGGCCTGGTGCTTATCCCAATTGGTGTTTCAAGATTTTGTGCTTCGGGAGTCTTCACATCACTCGACTCTAGATTTCTCGATACTCGGATGGGAGAAATCACTTTATTCAGATCGACGATCGGATATGCCTCGCAGTTGATGACCGTGATTGCCTCTTCGAAGCTCTAGATTGGACAAATCCATGTGATGGGTGCTAGCTTCTCTTCCTTGGCATGCCTCCCATATGACCTCAGGCCATGACTTAGGGCCCAACTCCTGAGCGCCTCACAACTTCTCACTTCTCAAATTCTCACTTTGTGATGTTGGCACTCTGCTCTTTGAGAATTCTTTGAATCACAAACTCACGAATTCATTTATTGGTTTCCATGTCCCCACCTTCCAACCAACAACTAGGATATTTTTGTCTGTTTTGACAAGAATTTCCTCAGGAGAACGACTTCCCATAGCTGACGAGCTGCTAAAGGAGGAAGACATGCATCACTTGGAATGCACTTCGGACTTTGGAGAAAGCCAAAAGGAGAAGCACCCACAATCCTGAAACCTAAAATCCAAAGTAAATCATGACTATCCACTGAGGAAGGACATGCGACATTTGATCTCAAAATCTAGACTTCTGTCTAATGCTAAACTTCATGAAACTTTAAAATTGCGATCGCCTAAGGGCCACCAATCTAAACTTCACATGGAATCTTCGCCGCTGAAACTTGAACATGCCTGCTGGCTTGATTTGAGTCCACAATAGATCACTTTGAGAGTTGCGCTTTGTGCTCATGGATGATGCCAGTGTAGACACAAACTTGGACGCCCTACTGTGGGCTTGGGAAAAAAAAATGATCAATGACTGAAGATAAAGGCAAAGATAAAGGCAATGAGTGTCCATCCTTAGAGAAAAATGTAAAAGCTTTGGACCGAGACCTATTTAGGTAAGACATCAAGGGAAACCAGGTCACTTAAACAAGAGGGAGAAAATGATTTTACTAGTCGAAGGGAAAACTTTAGGATCTAGCTTTGAGAAAGAGAGAGAGAGAGAGAGACATGGTGAGGATACAGACATAGGTATCGACAACAACCACATACAACCCTAGACAATCTAATGTGATAAAATATTCTATTTCTAGAATACATTGCCCATAATAACATTATTTTCGAATCCATATTTTATTGCACAATCGTGGGTTTTCTTACCTTGTTCTAGAGTCAATAAGTCTGTACATGCAGACATATCACCAAGCACAAAGATTGAGTTGGGTTTTATTCCTAGACAATTTGGATTTCACTAAGAATTTCAACACATCACTAGGATGGTGAATCTGGGAATAACCAACAATTATTAAATTCTATGGACCTCCTTACCTCACTCAAGAGTTGACCTAAAAATAAACTAAATAGCTTACTTAAAAAAGATAAATTAATAAAATTCCAAATAACTAGTTATTAAATAAAAAAATTTCTAGGTTACAAAACCCAAGGAATCATCATAGACATAATCCTGTAATACCATTGTTTTTCCTGGCTTATTAGACTTGCAAATATTAGTGATTGAAGGTTCCTAACTCTGTGATTGAAATAGACTATTTCTGCAACATAAGTACTCTAAAAGAAAACAAATAAATAACATTCAAGAAAAATTAAACTACATCTACAACATACACAAAACACACACAATACCTCACCTCAGAGTGTCCCCCCTCAAAGATTCAATTTGTGCACTTGCTATAAAATTCCCACACACTCTTAAAAGGAAATCATGCACCCTAATGATATTTGACATATATATTAAGTGAAAGAGTGTTATAATACTAACAATATATGTAACCCCCTCCCCCCCCAAAAAATATGAGAGTGCTCTATTTATATAACACAACCAAAGTATCTTTGTGTTCAAAAATAGGGATGACGAAGCTCCTATATGCTTGGGGGTTCGTTTTAATTACAAACTGAAATTTGTCGTGGTACCTCAGGCTGGCATCTCTGTCTCCATGACTAGATCCTCCATGCTTTCTAATTATGGAGCAAGTCGAGGTTTCAACTACTGGCTTATGTTCATTAACGGATATTTCCTTAGGGTTGAGATAAAGACAGATAAATAGGGGGCAGCCACTTCCTATGATTTAATACGATACTGAATGAGCATATGAATTCGGGGCCATTGGTCTGATCGATATCTTTGACTGAAACGATCCTGCTATTTTAGCGCTACCACTGAAGCTTTTATCTGCCAACCAATTTTAGGATCCACTAAACCCCACATGGAGATGGCACCAAATTTGGTGTTTAAGAGCCTTGGACGCAGAGTAGAGGATAAGAACCATGTATCTTTGGCCTGGTTTCAACATGACCTCGGGCTGTGACCTAGTGCTTATCTCAAATGGCATTTCAATATTTTGTGCTTCAGGAATCCTCACATCACTCGACTCTAGAGCTCCCGATACTCGGATGGGAGAAATCACTTTACTTAGATCAACGATCGGATCTACCTCGCAGTTGACGGTTGCGATTTCTTTTTCAAAACTCTGAATCGGTCAACTCCATGCGATGGGCACTAGCTTCTATTCCTAGGCATGCCTCCCATATGACCTTAGGCCATGACTCAATGCCCAACTCCTGAGCACTTCACAACTTATCACTTCTCAACTTCGCACTTCGCGATGTTGACACTCTGCTCTTTGTGAATTCTCTGAATCACGAACTAAGATCGTTTTGCAGGTTCCAATAATAATTTTCTCAGGAGAACGACTTCCCATAGTTGATGAGCCACGGAAGGAGGAATACATCCATCACTTGGAATGCACTTCAGACTTTGGAGAAATCCAAAAGGAGAAGCACCTACAATCCTGAAACCTGAAATCCAAAGTAAATCATGCTCGTCCACTGAGGAAGGACATGCGACATTTGATCTCAAACTCTAGACTGCTATCCGATGCTAAAATTCGTGAAACTTTAAAATTGCGATCGCCTGAAGGCTACCAATTTGAACCTCACATGGAATCTCCACCATTGAAAACTGAACTTTCCTACTGGCTTGATTCGAGTCCACAATATATCACTTTGAGAGTTGCACTTTATGCTCATGGATGATGCCAGTGTAGACAAAAACTTGGACGACCTACTATGGGCTTGGGAAAACAAAATGATCAATGACTGAAGATGAAGGCAATGAGTGTCCATCCTTAGAGAAAAATGGAAAAGCTTTGGACTGAGACCTATTTAGGTAAGACATCAAGGGAAACCAGGTCGCTTAAACAAGAGGGAGAAAATGAATTTACCAGTCGAAGGTAAAACTTTAGGATCTGGCTTTGCGAAAGAGAGAGAGAGAGAGAGACGTGGTGATGATATAGACATAGGTATCGACAACAATCACATACAACCCTAGACAATCTAATGTGATAAAATATTCTATTTCTAGAATACATTGCCCATAATAACATTATTTTTGAATCCATTTTTTATTGCATAGCCGTAGGTTTTCTTACCTTGTTCTAGAGTCAATAAGTTTGCACATGCAGACATATAACCAACCACAAATATTGAGTTGGGTTTTATTCCTAGACAATTTGGATTTCACTAAGAATTCCAACACTTCACTAGGATGGTGAATCTAGGAATAACCAACAATTATTAAATTCTATGGACCTCCTTACCTCACTCAAGAGTTGACTTAAAAATAAACTAAATAGCTTACCTATGAAAGATAAATTAATAAAATTCCAAATAACTAGTTATTAAATCATTTTTTTTCTAGGTTACAAAGCCCAAGGAATCATCATAGACATAATCCTGTAATATCATTGTTTTTCCTGGCTTATTAGACTTGCAACTATTAGTGATTGAAGGTTTCTAACTCTGTGATTGAAATAACCTATTTCTGCAACATAAGTACTCTAAAAGAAAACAAATAAATAACATTCAAGAAAAATTAAACTACAACTACAACATACACAAAACATGCACAATACCTCACCTCAGAGTGCCCCCCCTCAAAGGTTCAACTTGTGCACTTGCTATAAAATTCCCACACACTCTCAAAAGGAAATCATGCACCCTAATGATATTTGATATATATATTAAGTGAAAGAGTGTTAT
>ML791282.1:83122-141716 GCA_009831015.1 Picea engelmannii | reverse complement strand
CCCCCCCCCCCCCAAAGATGAGAGTGTCCTATTTATATAACACAACGAAAGTATCTTTGAGTTCAAAAGTAGGGATAACAAAGCTCCTATATTCTTGCAGTTTCGTTTTAATTACAAAATAATATTTGTCGTAGTACGTCGGGCTGGCATCTCTGTCTCCACGACCATATCCTCCATGCTTTCTACTTATGGAGTGAGTCGAGGTTTCAACTACTGGCCTATGTTCATTAACTAATATTTCCTCAGGGTTGAGAGAAAGCCAGATAAACATGGGGCATCCACTTGCTACGATTTAATACGATATTGAATGAGCATATGAATTTGGGGCCATTGGTCTGATCGATATCTTTGATTGATATGGTCCTACTATTTTAGTGCTACCACTGAAGCTTTTATCTACCAAACAATTTTAGGATCCACTAAACCCGACATGGAGATGGCGCCAAATTTGGTGTTTAAGAGCCTTGGATGCGGAGTAGAGGATGATCGCCATGTATCTTTGGCCTCGTTTCAATGTGACCTCGAGCTATGACCTAGCGCGTATCCCAAATGGTGTTTCGATATTTTGTGCTTCGGGAGTCCTCACATCGCTCGACTCTAGATTTCCCGATACTCAAATGGGAGAAATCACTTTACTCAAATCGACGATCGGATCTGCCTCGCAGTTGACGACCATGATTGCTTCTTCAGAACTCTGAATTGGCCAACTCCATGTGATGGGTGCTATCTTCTCTTCCTAGGCCTACCTCCCATATGACCTCAGGCCATGACTCTGGGCCTAACTCCTAAGCGCTTCACAACTTCTCACTTCTCAACTTCGCACTTCGTGATGTTGGCACTATGCTCTTTGAGAATTCTTTGAATCACAAACTTGCGATTTCATTTATCAGTTTCCATGTCCCCACCTTCCAACAAACAACTAGGATCGTTTTATGAGTTCTAACAAGAATTTCCTTAGAATCTGAAAAGGTAGTCCAAAAAGGAGGCCATGCCATCATTAAGAGAGAACAATTGAGGTAGGCGCAACAAATAGGAGAGTAAGGAGTGAGTGAGTGTGAGTGTAATAGAATGATAGAGGGTAGGGTATTATTTATAGTTAGGGAGATGGGTTAGGGCAATTTAAAATTATAATTAAATATTGACATTTAATTAATATAAATATTAATTAAAATGAAAATTAATATTAATATTAATTATAAAAACCCTAAACACATATAAAACCCCAATCACATAAATAAAACCACAATCACACAAAAAAAAAAGGGGGTACCTTTTAAGACAAAGTAAAAGGGGTGTCCATAATGGAAAAACATGTCCACATGAGTCTCATAATGACCTATAAACTTTATCATCACTGTATAAGGGGGTCCATAAAAAATGTGGTCATGTCCATCTTCATAGGCACTCCTAGGTCTCATGGACCATCCCGAGAGAGAGGAAGAGGATCACACATCAACACATCTTGGTATTACACCAAGATCTACCTGGTCAAAGACCAGGTTTCCCCATAACACATCCGGGGGCCCTAGAACACATCTAGGGTATGATCCACCAAGATACAATACCAAGGATCAACCCATGCATTAGGAAAGGGTTCCTTATAACACATCGATGGGCCCTAGAACACATCTAGGGTCTTATATCAACCACCAAGGAAGACATCTAAGGATCAATCCAAGCATTGACAAAGGATTCCCTGGAACACATCCAGGGGCCCTAGACACATCTAGGGACTTATATCAACCACCAAAGAACATATCCAAGAATCAATCCAAGCACTAAGCAAGGATGATACCTTAGGAACCCTACCATTTGGATGACATTTTCTTCCCAGAAGGAAGTGAGAAGATGCCTAAAGCTCCCAATGATAGATAGCCATACTACTTAGCTTCCATCTTGTACCAAAGGAGAAAAATGGTATCGTTGCATAAAGGAGGACCATTTAGGGGTAGAGAGATAGTGAGATTGCAATGAACCATTTGGAGGCCCAAACATCATGAGATTGCAGTACACCCAAGTTGAAATGACTATTTGAGGTGGAAATATGTGAGATTTCAATGCACCCTTTGAAGTGTACTACAATCTCATGATGTTTGGGACTCCAAATGGTTCATTGCAATCTCTCTATGTCTTGGCCTACAAATGGTCCTTTCAATTTGGGTGCACTACAATCTCATAATCTCTAAGCCTCCAAATGTTCATAATGTTCATTTCAGTAGGTTCCATTCCTCCAAATATCTTGTCACCAGAAAGAAACTACCATTTTTGGCAGCATGTTCGGAGCCATACATTCATGTTATAATTTATCCATACATTCATGTTATATTTATCCATTGGTTAACCATAAATATACACTGACATATCCATAATATCTAGAGGACATAATCAAAATATTATAAATACCTAAATGGTGATTTTTCAATTTAGAAATCGAACATAACAATTCATAAACAGTAAACATAACTAGAATTGATGGCTATATAAACTTATATGTTGAAAGGAGAAATGACACCTGATCTGATGAACTAGTCAACAATACAGTTGGAATGGTTTTCCTTGCGTGTTTCTCTTCAATGGTATGGCCCTCTGTTAGTCTTGATCTTCCCTCAATCGACGCAGAAATATCTTAAAGTACCTGCCAAAATCATTCAACCTCCATAAATATCTAAAACATCAATACAAGAAATATTTGTAGTGCATTATTTACTCTAAGATGCATTTTTACGAGAGTGTAAGAACATACCTGAATGATCTCCTCTTGGTTTCAAGAATAATTTATTGGAGGAATATGTCTAATATTTGATCAAATTGCCTCCCTTGATTTGAAGTAGCAGCAACGAAGTCAACATTGACTTTGTTGTTTCTCTTTTGGATTGAGGGAGGTTTGATACAAGATTAAATGGCTCCAATAAATTATTCTCTACTGAACATGGCCAACCACGTGAAGGCAGAAGATCTTACGGCCCCTCCCCCCCCCCCACATCACTCTCAATTCCCCAATACCCAACATATAAATCTATTGAAATATTTTCAACAAAAACAAACATATATACATACCAATATTCACAACCGTTGACAATGAAATAAAATGTTTCCTTGATCCATTTGGAGTGAGAGGAATATGGTGAAAATATATTTTAAATTAAATAATTATTAAAATATTCATGTACATCATCATTTAGTGCTTTTAGACGACCTCTTCTTCTTAGCTCTATAGTTCCTAATCATTTCATCAAAATCTATGTCTTCGTTCTCTGGGTGCTCTTCAAAATCTGACTGTGATTGCATCCTATCACGCAGAGAACACCTAGTCACAGGGTACTCATGGTGTAATGGAGGCCGCTGTGATGAGGGATCACCTACAAAAGAAAAACATACAAAATTTAAATGGCCAGTTTTTAAATATCATTGAACTAGTTCAGTAATATTAAAAAAAACACCTACAATGTCATTATTTACCGAGTGCACTGGTCGACACCATTGGAATGGTTTCCCCTGCGTGATCCTCTTCAACTGTACGAGCCTCAAGTACAACATTCTCTGTCATTGAGACCACAAACTTTATAAGGACAATCATAAATGTATAAGTAAAAAAAAATAGAAGTACAAAATGTATAACTACAAAATTATTAAGTATATGATTAAAATACAACCATATTACCGTCATGTGCTAGCTCGGTTGTAGCACCATCGTGGCGCTATGCCCCCATGGAAAATTGGGACTGAATGGGATCAGTACCATCTTCTAGTTGCAAACTGCTATCAATGCACTGCTCTTCAATACTAGTGTGTTCGTTGACATCATTGTTTCCTTGATTAAAACAAAGTTGTAAATATTAATAATATCCAACATGACTGTATTATTTTAATAATAAAGGTTAATGTGGATTGAATTTTATTTACCCTGTCCTGCAAAGTGGTTCTTGGTATCTTCCCCAAGCTTTTTCAACGTTCAACTACAACTTTATAGCCATAATTGTAAACAAGTTGGAGGTATTCCTTGGTGGTTTTAGTACCAAACTCATCACCCTACATTGCATAAGAGTATGCATTTTTTATGTTATTCATTGCAATTACCTAAAAGTTTTAAGGTGATACAAATAAGATATTTAGGTACTGACAATTCGTGACTGCAACTTCAAGTAGCCGCCCTGGTCTAGCCTGTGCTGGCCACATTTGGAAAGCCTTTCTTTTGTGGTCTTTGACATGTTAGTCAACCTATCATCAAAAGTTTCAAGTATGTTAATATATACCACAATTTTATTTACATCTAAAAAAAATTGAAGGTATTCAATTGAAATTGTAATTTACCTTCTCAGACCAGAGGGTGTTTTTCCTTCATTTGTCAATTTCTTCTCTTTTGCATCCTCAATGAGGACCTTTCGCTTCCTCTCTAGAATCATGAGAGGACACTCGTACCTATAATTTTGTTTCAAGTGCTTCCGATATGTTTCTTGCGTATATTTTAAATATTGGCAAGTCACGACAGTGGCCAAGGTCTTCTTAAATGCATCTACACCAAAAAGGATTTCTAGATAATCCATCAATTCTTTTTTGGGGTTGGAATTTTGGGAATTCCACCTCTCTCGTATGGCGGGCCCAAAAATTAGCAAAGCCTTATTCTCCAAGGACCTATAAAAATCGTTGTTCCCTACACGCAAAATGATTATATGATTATTAATTTAAAAATAATAATTTAGATGATTTATACTTGTCTACATAGAGAACATGAAAAAATAAAATTTTATAAATTACCTAGGACTTTAACTTTCTTTAATGGAAGCCCTTCATCGTTGACAATAAATTTTCCCTTAAGGGTCCCTATTCTGGTCACACATATTTCTTTAGTAAAATCAACCATATAGTTTTGTCAAATCATCGGCCTCATCTCTGTCACCACCTCCAGAGCCTACCTATGTGGTTTCTTCCTCGGTGTGCATGTCATGGCTCCCACCCAATGGTGTGGAAGGTGGATATCTGAATAAATGCATCCTGACAGCTATATGAGGGCCTATGTTGGGACCCTATGGCATCTGTGCAACACCACTACTACCAATACCATGCATGTCAGTGTCAGCAGGATCCAAAAATCTCTATATAAGAAAGAAAACATTTTTTCATTTATATAATGTAAAAGTTAAAAATCAAGCTTTCATATTTGATCTTATGAAACAAAAATAAAACCACTTGAAATTATGGTTATTACCTTATATTTCTTAAGCCTTGTCATAACTTCTTTGATCCTTTCTTCGACCTTAGGAGTTTGATCTAGAATATCTAACAAGTGATCTAGTTCCTTGTTTCCTTTATTGATCCTTTTTCTAATTAAGACCATAGGGTCGACAGATTCATACAAATCCCTTTCGCTGAGTGAATAATCATCAACATAATGTCCCACCAACTACATATTCGACAAAATAAACGATATTTCAGTTTTGTAAACAAATAAAATAATTGATCGCCACATAAATAAAATGCACATTAAATTCAATTCGAAAATTGTTGTTCATTTACCTGTTCTGAGGCCGATTTTGATTTACCACGATCAACCTGCCACATTAAAATAAAATTAGAACCATGATCATTACCATGAGAAATAAATTCAAATTTATGAGAAATTCAAATGTTGATAACAAAAATAGGACACATTGAGTACTAAACAGAGCGAAGCTCTCCAAATGGATTAACATCATAAAGAACATAAGGAAAATCATAAAATATGAGAGCCATTGCTTGTAGGTTGGGTAAATTAGTATATGTACCACTCCCATAATAGAAACATATGTATCTATTCGATTCAAATTGCAATCAATCAATAACTTTTCCCCTGCAACTATTGATTTTATTGCACATACGAATGCACAATTTCCTTCACAACCCTCAAATACGCAATTGAGTCACTTATTTGTGGTCGTGGGTCATGTACTATATATAAACCCTACAATTTTCACCATTTCTTTTGGCCTTTCATCAATATAGATAGTTGCTCCTTCATTTTTATCATTGTCTTTTAGTTGTATATAATTTTCCGCCAAGCCATATCTTCACATGCTTTTTGTATATTGGACTATTCGTATCCAATCTTTGTATATATAGTAGGGTCTGATGTACTTCATCAATTCAGTTAATTCGCCATAACAGACCTTTATGCCATCCATGGAAAATATCCCCAAACCATGTAATGACGATGGAGCAATCCGGTATATCATTTCGTTTACACAAAAAATCAATGTTTATTTCAGGAAGATCCTTGGGTACCCATTGTTTCACTATATGTTTATACCTCAAGGGCACCTCAATGTAGTCTATTCTCTCATGATCATAATAACATGATGCCCCTTTCGCAAGAAAAAACTCTATGTGTCTATGGAATTTTCTTTTGATCTTCTCACCTCTAGTTGATCTTCGCCTGTTAGACCTACTAGATGTCTCACTTTCCTCTATTCTACCTGAAATTCTCTCACTCAATGAAGATAGATCTGACAAATACCTATTTTATTGTACATCCTATAACACCATTACCGACAGAATCAATCAATCAATCAATATGTAACACTAGTTCATTACTAGTATCCTATTATTATCATAGTAAGCTCATAATGAATACCATAGTGTTACTCTTTCACAATTGTATTATGCTCTATTACTATTGGCATACTATCTAGGAACTATAGGGGCATGTTTGGAGTCAAATGACATCAACAATGAGAAATAAAAAGCATTTTGATATATTTTTAGTTTCTTACAAATTCATGTTCTATGACTCTCCCTGTCTAGTTTTTTCCATATTTGTGAGCTTTGTACTTGAAATGGTTAGAGTGGGATAAGGGGAACTCATATCATCTATTTTTTCCAGTGAAAAATTGACCCAAACTCGATAAGAACTATGCAAAAAATTAGGATTCACTTCTATGTTGGGAATTTTTCTCATGTAATGTTACCCTAAGAGTTTTTAGACAATTTAAAGACAACCTGAATCATGTTATTTCTGAAAAAAATGAACAATAAAGGTGGAAATTTCACTCACCGAAAAGACTACAGTCTAGTATTGGCATATTCATGTTGGGAATTTTTCTCATGTAATGTTACCCTAAGAGTTTTTAGACAATTTAAAGACAACCTGAATCATGTTATTTCTGAAAAAAATGAACAATAAAGGTGGAACTTTCACTCACCAAAAAGACTACCCTCATCGGAAATATGAATATTATTTCAAATACATGAATATGCCAATACTAGACTACAATGCCTATGTTGAACACCTAAGTGGACCCTAATAACACTGATAATACAAATGGAGGTCACAACTAGGGAGAGGGAACCGAGGTGGCTAAGGTGGAGGATGTGATTCCTCAACCCAAGGAGAAGAATCGGTAGAAAGGTAAAGGTGGCCTATACATGTCAAACGTGAGTGAGAAATTGAGAGTAAAGTACATTGTAAAGTAACAAATACGAGAGTTGTTATTGATTCATAACCCATTGATGGCTACAAAATTGTAAAGGCTGAGGCATGGGTGCAAGTTATTGACAATGGGATAAGTGATGTTGTTGTTGTTGTCCATTACCTTGAACCACTCCATCCAAAAAAGGACAAATTTTTTAATTACCTTGACTCGCTCCATCCAAAAAGGACAAATGGGACAAGCCATTATTCAAAGGCCACGATTAGATATTGGTCGGATTAATGTTGAATGGACATTGTGGCTAAGTGGACATTGCATGGGATTCATTATGACATTTGTAATTTTCAAAACTCCCAAGGTATCTTCACAACTCTTGAGTTTGTTCACAACTCTCGATGCAATCTTATAAATCTCAAGGCATTGGTCAGAATGGCATAGGCAGTTTGGGGATATTCTTCATGCACATGGACCTCTCATGCCATGACACGTTACAAATATTGGAGTGGTTAACTTGTTTGCACATTTGGAGGCATGTGTCACATAGTTTGATGGATGACCTTCTAGTTTGATCGATGTTGGATATTGACGAGAAAACATGCTTCCTTGACAAGACCTCGATGGATAACATTTTTGTGGAAATGAACTTGGGAGATGGATTGCTTGAAGGAATTGATATGCAGGTGGGGAGTTGTTCTTATTGTCAGGAGATAGACAATGTTAAGATTCCTTTTTGGTTCTCCATCCTTCATATGTATGGTCACCTTAGATAAACTTTCCCTAATAAATATACACCCAACGATGAGGACATTTCCAAGCTCACAATTGATCTATTTCAAATATATCAATTTCACATCTATTTAAAATTGATCAATTTCACGTCTATTTAAAATAGATCAATTTCACATCTATTTAATAGTATTTAAAATTGATCTTCTATGTCTATTTCACATGGATGATGTTTATTTGTTATTAGATATATATTATATGGCAAAGAATGACCTTTCCTGGGTTTTAATTAGTCATGTCCTTAAAATATAGGATAATTGAAGGTTCGAATAATGGAATGTTTGTTGAAGTAGTTTCAATGGATCACTATGTTATATTACATGTCCTCGCGTTATCCTAAGGTTTTGGCAAGGTGTCTTGGGTGAGACCTTCCTTGTAACATATGCCAATACTACACTACAATGCCTATGTTAAACACTTAAGTGGACCCTAGTCTATTTATCAAGCCAACATTTGGTTCAACTGTAAAGACCCAATCTTGCTAAATGTGAGACCTTTATAATATGGAGGATTGATCATACTAGGAGTTAGTAGGGTTCTAGGGGAAGGGAAAGTAATTAATACTAATCTTTCTACAAGTAGTATCTACAACCCAACGAGAAAACCAAGGTCAAATTTTTTTTTCCCCATACACTAGTCATCAACATGGAAGAGGTCCAAGTTAGTTTTATGCTTAATTCCTCACATAATTCAAAAATCCTAAGACTAAACAACAAAAATTGCATTGAGAAAAAATTGCATTGAAATTTTAGACCCATTGATTTCTCTACACAATTGGCCCCATTTGAAAAACTTGGTACCTAAATGAGGAGGTAAGCTGACAAAAGAAGGATTGGTAGGAGGCCCATTGACCCTATCGTGCATCATTTTTGAAAAAATATTTCAATAGAAAACCTAAGAATAACGATTTTGGCGGCGTCATTGTTGGCACTCTGATCAAATTCCCCTTAGCTCTAATCAAAACCTCATCTCTTCCTTGACCTCTTTTGCATTCCCTCCTCTTTGTGCGACCTACCTCCTCTGCGTGCCCTCCTATTTTCCCTAACCTCCTCTCCTTCTCCTAGCTCATGAAACCAAGTACAACCTCCTCTCTACTGATCTCACCTCGTCCTTATCCTAGCTCACACAACCATCTCTGACCTCCTCTCTCCTTCTCCTCCAACTAGCTCGTGCGCAGGGATATCACATGATCAGCCTTCTCCTCTATATAGCTCATGCACGGGGATGAAATGGGTCTTCTCGTCCAACTAGCACTCTCCTTCTCCTCCAGCTAGCTCTCTCCTTCTCCTCAAACTAGCTTGCGCGCAGGGATGAAATGGGTCTTCTCCTCCATCTAGCTTGTGTGGGGATGAAATAGGTATTTTGTTTTTATTATATATATATATATATATATATATATTATATAATATATATAATTTATATACCATGGATGAGTATAAAAAATCCTATATTTTAGGGTTACTTCAACCCTTACACTACCTAATCAAATATGGGAAGAGATATTAATGTATTTCAGAATAGTATTACCAAAATTAGAAGATAAGGATAGACTCAAAAAATTATGGAACTCAAAGTTCATATACTACAAGCCAAGTGGAAAACATTTTCATGAATGAAATTCATAGTCTTTGTGGATTTTCTAAGGTAATAGGAAGTGAGAAAGATCCAAAATTCATAAGAAAATTTTGGAAGGGTTTATGGAATATAATAGGAACAACATTATCCATGAATTCAAGATATCATCCACAAACAAATGGTCGAACTTCAAGATGAAGAAGGAACAATGATTCCTAAACTAGAAGAATTTATAGGTTGATAATTTCTTTATCTTCAAAATAGAAAAATTACGGAGTACTTAATCAAGTGGAAGAACATGGATCTAGAAGGAGATGCATGGGAAGATGAGAAATTCACGAAGAAAAATCATCCATCAAAATCTTTGAGGAAAAATATTTTTAAAGCAGGGGAATATGTGAGGGTCCTAACCCACATTCACTATTATGATATTAGTTATAGTTAGGTCAACATAGTGTGTACGATACATCATGCCACGTTTATCTCCTATTTATAAATCCGAGAGACCTATTTGAAGATTTGACTCATATTGTGCATTTGAACATTTTGTAATTAGAGTCTATTCTCTCAAAGTGTATTTTTATTTACTCATTCACTTGTTCTAGGTGCGGCATTACTAAAATTGGTGTCAAATGATGTTAAATGTGTTATTTGGTACATAATAGCATGCTCGTTATGGAGGATAGAGAAGGAGATATTCTTGTGTACTTTTGGGATGTGTGCCAAGGAGGGATTACTAGTTTTAAGGCTAGATTGTTGATGATCTTCAGTGGAGTGACTAGCTTTTGTTAGGAGTGATTCATGGATAGGGGGAGTTTGTAGCTAGGGATTTCTTATGGTTTACCTAGCTAGGGTTGGAGAGATTTACTTGTACCATCTTGGATTGAAATTTTGGTATGTATGTGTGCTTCATATTATGTGTGTGTGTGTGTGTGTGTGTGTGTGTGTGTGTGAATTATTCAAGATATCCAAATTTTGTGTAATTGTAGATTTGAATTATATCCCCCTCCTCATATAAGTTCTCCTAGAACTAATCACATAAGCATGGTTTCTAACATTTTCCCTAAATCAAACAAATGGTGCAATTATCATAATATCAACACTCACAAATCAAATGAATGTCAAGTCCTTCGAAAAAATAACTCTTCTTCTTCCCAAAAAGGCTCATGATCTCCCTTGATCCAAGTTACTATGACTTGACAATGCACTTCTACTAAACAAGATGATGCATCTCAACTCAACACTTCTTTAAGACAAGATATCCTTCCTCAACCTACTGAAACTCCTCCTCCTCTTGAACCTAGGTCAACATAAAAAACCATCAAGTCACTCCCTCTGACACAAGCATTGGGTGATGTACCTCTAGATTCCCCTTAGACCCACTCTTACCTCATAGGTTGCCTCAAAATTAGGGAGAAAGTGAAACTACACTCAAAATTAATTTACACTCATGAAACTCAACTACATGCCAAGTTAATTCACACCCATGATGTCTCATTGGGAAACTACATCCCATGATGGGTTATAATTGGGCATTGTACTTCCACCGCTCTGAAAATGACTTGAAATGCAATCACATTCCTTGGGAACTTGTGTCATTCATGAGAGAAACCTTTCTCCTCTATGTTGATCCTTTGTCTTATCCCTTCCAATGTTATGTTCCCATCGATGGGTTCTCTCTTGAACTAATTGTTATTGTGTTGTTGGATTTAGTGAACGTGTCTTTGGTTGTCAAACCTATGGGTGGAAACTCATTTCCACTCATTTGGGTCTCCTAAAGACCAATTACCATGGGGCACTTGGTAATTTGATGGATGAAACACAAAACAATTCACTTAGTTAGCCACCCTAGTCCTTATAACTATTTTATACCATTATCTCTTGGAAGTTGTATGCATGGGGTTGTCTTAGCATTGTGTTGGTCCTCTCCCCTTGGCATAGTTTGTTGGAAAGATTGGATTTTATCATATCTCCAATTGGGGATTTTTCTTCACATCAACATTGTGATGGATTCCACTATATATTTGACATGTGTAGCTAACCCATGCACTAAATCTAATAAGAAACTATTTCATGGGCATGGGGTTAAAGGTTTTCTAATTTTCCTTGCCTCTATGCTTATCTACAACCATCCATCTCTCCTCCAAGGTTTGTTATTCCCTCATTGTTGCAATATTTTTGGTCATTTCTAAATTTTGATTATTGAGTAACTAAGGGGAATATAGTGTGGGGGTTATGTGAATAATGGTGAGAATGATCACATGAGAATTTCCATGAGGCAGGAGAATGCATGAATGAGTCACACTTATTGAAAATGTTTAAACTCCTTGTTGATGTGGGGATTTATTTAATGTTGGAGGATATCAAAGATGTGTCATTGCGACTAAGTGGACATATGTTGGTGAGAACAATGTCATCAACTCATCATCTTCACTCACAAATTCTCCAGAGGATGATGTCATTAGCTCATCATTTTTATTACTGTTGTCATCGACCCAATCTTATTATTGTCATCAAAGTTCTAAAAATGTCCATAGTTAAAGTGATCTCATGAGGCAACCTACACTTTGAGTAATGAATACCATGTCAGATCAAGATCTACATTCTTTGCATTGAATTACATCACCGGGTTTTAATGAATTCTCAACTCCTCGAAACCAAAATCGATCCTAAAACCCAAATCCATCCTTGATGATAATCTAGATAGCCATAATTTAATTCTTTGGATACCCACTATGATCCTTGCAATACTCTCTTGGTAATAAAAGAATTGTAGATCTTTTAAAATCTTCAATCAAACCCTTTGTGGTAGACACCATATAGGTTGGGTATGCTATTTACATGTAGCATTTTGGATCTAGTATCAAGCAAATATTTTATAAGGTGCTTTCATGCAACAATCCTTGTTCAGATGGATTTAATATTTAGAAGGAGCACATTTAGAATTTCATCAACACTCATCATATCCCTAGCATTATCAATTTTCCCACGGTAATTTGGAGCATAGAATATGGCGACCAACTTCCTGTCTGCATAGGGTTTTGTAAGTATTCCTCACTATGATCATGTAGCAATACTGATCAATATATTTTCCTGTTAACAAACTTTGGATCTTGTCATTCTCATAATCACATGCATGTAATTTGTCTTCTTTCATGTTATTGTATGCCACATACATCTTGATTTTTCCATGATAGGGATTGTTGTACTGTAGTGAAAAAGTTCCTTAAAGAACATTGTTATTTTGTCAATGCCAATAAACAACAATGTCTCTCATCTATTTGACATCAGTGCCAATGCAATCAATGCCAACTTGTATTTCCATATTTCCAATATCTCTCTAGGAAGTTCTTCAATGATGGACCACCTTTCTTGAGTCCTTTATTGATACATTCTTATAGAACTCAGTGTGATACTAATTCAAACCTTGTGGTACAACATTTTTGTATAGGTTATGCATCAAAATTTGACATGGTTACGCTAGATAGTTGCCTAATTCAAAACTTGTGATACAATATTCTTACAGAACCTTGTGATACATTCTTACAGAACCTTGTGGTACATTCTTACAGAACCTTGAGGTGATACATAGTTAGTGGTACTAATTCAAACCTTGTGATACATTCTTACAGAACCTTGCGGTACTATGCATTGAAATTTGACATGGTTAGACCAGATAGTTTCCTTGAAGGTATGGGAGGGTTTTGATACTTAAGTATGTTTGATGTCTCAGCATAATAACTAAGGAGGGTTTGATTATTGAATTACCAATTCAATTTGATGTCGCAGAAGCTTCAATTCACCCACCACAAATGTCATCTTACATTGACCCCTCATAGTGAGCAATGAATGGGGCCAACATTGAAATTTATTCAAACTGTGCATGTATGCAAGGAACTTCAACATGGCTAGACTAGACACATTCCTTGGTAGTATGAGAGGGTTTCAATACTCAAGGATGTATGATGTCCCCACATAATATTTGATATCGTCCACATTTTCATCAACGTTCATTATGCTACACCTATCATTGTCATTATTTGTCAGTCCCTTCTATAGAATCGTTGTCAAAACTATCTTGAAATTTGACATGGAACTTCAAATACACCCATCACAAATTTCTTCCACTGACCCCACACAGTGAGCAGTGAATGGGGCCAACGTTGAAATGTTTTCAATCTGTGCTCGTATGCATCGAAATTTGACATGGTTAGTCTAGATAATTGCCTTGAAGGTATGGGAGGGTTTCAATACTTAAGGATGTTTGATGTCACCACATAATACTTAAGGAGTGTTTTATTATTGAATTACCAAGTTGAGTTGATGTTGTAGAAGATTCAACTCACCCACCACAAATGTCATCTTGCACCGACCTCGCATAGTGAGCAGTGAATGGGGCCAGCGTTGAAATTTATTCAAAATGTGCATGTATGCGTTGAAATTTGAAATGGTTAGACTAGACACATACCTTGGTGGTATGGGAGGGTTTCAATACTCAAGGATGTCTAATGTCCCAGCCACATAATCTTTGAGATCATCCATGTTTGCAACAATGTTCATAATGGGAGTCTCATTGTCAAATGTCATTGGTTACATCTGTAGAATATTTTTTGGAACTCTCTTGAAATGTTATGGAACTTCCAATTCAACCACCACAAATGTCATGCACCGACCTTGTATAGTGAGAAGTGAATGGGGCCAACATTGAAATTTATTCAATATGTGTCTGTATGCATTGAAATTTGACATGGTTAGACTAGACACATGCTTTGATGGTATGGGAGGGTTTCAAGACTCAAGGATGTATGATGTCATACAAAAACATTTTGAAAACATTTCAACATTGGCCCCATTCACAGGTCACAGTTTCCCATCATGTACTCTAGCACTAGTACAATGTCTTTTAATAGTTGTTTCCTTTAAAATTCGACCAATAAAAAAATTAAAATGAAACGAGGACGATAGGAGATGATATATAGAGTGGGTATGTGAGTGATATTTGAGTATAAAGATGAATGAATGAACTTATTTTCATTTCGAGAATAATTTATTCTCTACTAAGCAAGGCAAACCAGGTGAAGGTGGAAGCTCATATGGCCCCTCCCCCCCATCACATAGCTCTCAATTCCCCAATACCCAATATATAAAAGAGAAAAAAAACAAAACAAACATATTAATCATGCATATAAACTACCAGAAAAAATGAAATAAAACTTAAAAACATGCAATTAACCTACATAATTAAAAATTATTTAAAGAGAATAATTCATACAAATTAAAATATCTAGTTACGTACGTCATTGACCAATGCAACATTTGTAGCATCCTTCTTTTGTATCTTCTTATTGATCATCCAACTCGATATCTGTATCAACATCCAGTTCAGAAAAACTATTGAAAGGATTGATGATATCATCATCATCATCAATGTCATTTTCGAGTATATCTTCATCGATATCACCATCAAGAACTGGCGCACTGTCTCCTACACCTGGTTCATCTTCTCAATCTTCTTCATCTGTCAACCCATATTCTTCCTACTCTAGCTCTACATCATATTCTTCTTCAATACCATCTTCCTATTCTACACTATACTTTATTGGCCTTCCTCTCGGATCATATCTAGTAAACAAATGACCAATCCCTCTTACCTGGAACCTTTGAGTAAAAGACTTGTTCACATTGACTTGGAAAAACATAGCGGTCCTTTGTTTTTTCAAAAAATGTTGTTTTAATCATCGGAAATCCATTGACATGTTGAATAACAATTATTTCCTCATCATGTTCATGCATTCGTAACCTATACCATTTGAAATCGAACAAAAATAATTTGAAGGAATTAATTCACACTCAATTATATCATTCAAAAACCCATAGTATCTATTTTCAGATTCTCAAGGACATCTCTCACTCCTAGAGGAAACATTAGTGACCTGTAATATTGTAGTTATCCCACTATCAAAAGTTTTTCTGGTTTCATCCAACTGTTTGATGCGAAATTTACGACCATTGCACCACATAGCCTTGTGGCGTTTCAACTGCAATATGCCAGACATGTAAAAGATGCATTGTCAATTAATAATAAACAAATTTATATAACTTGGAAAGTATAATATGAAAAAAACACACCTACAGTCACATTCATATAATATAAAATAAATGAATAAAATGGGTGAATTTTCTTGCCTTTCCATATTTCAAACAATATCGTAAATCTATTTCCCTCTATGTAACATCAGAATCTCCATTACAACGAGCTTCTCTAACCAATTTAGAGAGTTCTTTCCATGATAACCCATTTACATGACATTCTTTACATATATCAATCCATACCTTCATCCAGTCAAGATTGTTTTCAATGTATAAATGTAGTGCATCCCAATATTGAGAAATTGCCCGATCAAAAAATCACAATTCACCAATATTAAATATTAGTTATAACCGTGGTAAATATTAATAAATGATGGAAGAATAAATATTAAATGAGTATGATCATATACACAAAAAATGAGAAATTCATGTTTATTAAAAATATCCACAATTTAATTACCTCTCACTTTCTTCATTGTACCTTTCCCCAACATCTTCTCCCTTTCAAATTTCTTGATGGAGTTCACATCCCAAATGCAATCCACTGCATGCATATCTTGTTCTACTAATTTAGGAAGATACTGACTAATATACACCATGGATTCATATACCATATATCCCTCCACCATAGAACCCTCAAGACGTGTTCTTTGTCTAACCAAAGCCTTCAATGATTTCAAGTGCCTCTCCACCATCCACATTGACCTTGTGTATACAGATCCACACATTTCAATCTCCTCAACTTGGTGTATGAGGTAGTGTTCTTATGCATTGAAAAATGCTGGAGGTAGATACTTTTGCATTTCACACATTAGTCGAGGAATTTCTCTCTTCCAATACTTTATATCATCTTCATGGATTTCTTTCAATGACAACCATCTATAGATCATGATGCAAGAAAATAACATGTTTCAGCAAAACATATAAATATATATTACATTACAAGTAAAACACATGTCATCAAGTACAACGAAAAATTGATTTTTTTTTTTGCATATATATTGTATCTACTTACCTCATGTATTTTCCAAGATCATATATAACTTGCTTGAAGTTGTTGTCAAATTCGTTTGGGAGAGATAGAGGTAGAACATATTGTAACAATAAAAATGAATTGTTAATTGTTCAAAACTAGATAAAAAAATAAAAATCTCAAAAAATGTATACGACCAATATATAAATATGAATACTAAAACGATTAATTACCTTAATGAAGGTATGCCAATCATGTGTTTTTACCCCACCAAATTCACCTTTCTCCGTTAAGATATTCTTCATGTTTGAAGAAAAACCTGATGGAAATTTAATTTTTTGAATGACCTATTTTACACCATTGGTTTGTTGCTCTATTAATAACCATGGAATGTTATTTTGGTATCCATCATTATTTTATCATATCACACTTTGCATTGCATGATTGGATTCCCGAATGTCATTACAATTTTTGACAATTTTTTCTTTATCCCTCCTGCCATCTATGATTCGCCATAATGTTTCTGTCACATTCCTCCCGATATGCATTGTATCAAATAAATGAATTATTTTTATGTACTTATAGTAAGACAACCTCATGAATTGAGTGGGATAACATTTCATTCCTCATGGAAGCCCATTATTACTAACTTCAAGACGATGACATTGATGAAGTATAAAAAACATCAGAAAACTATTTATCAAATGCAGTAAAATAAAATGAATAATTAAAATAAAATTTCAAAACATGATTCCATTTACAATACATAAACAAAATGCGTACCTCGAGAATTAATTCTTTCATATGCCAACTTCCATAGGCGAGGTGTCATTCTTTGTGGTTTTAGTCCAGTCTCTTGTTTCCCATTGAAAAGATCTTTTTCAGTAGTACGATACTTATGGTTCTTAGAGAGGAAGTGTCTATACTCATCAAAAACCTCATTTCCTAAACTTTTTGACCAACAAGATTTCATCTTAGGAACACAAACTGGGCATGCAAATTTACCCTTTGTTTGAATACCTGCAATAGATTGATTAATGTGAATTATATATATATATATATATATATATATTCAAGAAATGATTATTTAAAAAACATGCATGATATAATCAATTAATTATATACTATTCAAGCATGCAATATGGAACATTACATACCACAAAAATGTGTTAGTCCCATGGCATCATGGATTGTCCATAAAATTATTCCACGACATTGAAATCTCTTTTGCGCAATTGGTTTACAGATGTCATACATAGTGATGCCCTCCCATAACTTTAGTAGCTCGTTGATACAAGGCTCGATATGCACATTCATATATTTAACTTGGTACTTACCTAATTTTTTGAAATTACATGAAATTACTACCATGGTATGTATATATACGTAAATAACTAAATAAAATATGTTATGCAAAAAAAGAGAAAAATTAAAATTTTAAATTCGAAAAATTAATGTAAACAAATACCTAGAATAATCATTGTCAACATTATGTCGTCCCTCTTTATTGACATCTAAGGAGGAATGTTATTGTTGATACAAAAAATAGGCCACACTGAGTAAACATACTGAATCTCTCCAAGTGGATTAACACAGTCATTTTCCAATGAAAGCCTAACATTAGGAGGTTCATCTGTGAATTCTAGCCATTTTGCAACAATTTCCTTAAATTCATAATTATCTGCAGGCATTCGAAGAAGGCCATATTCAATTCTCTTTCATGCATGGTAATCCATAAATTGTGCTATGATTTGACACCTGAACAGTCGCTGCAAACGTTCAATTATGGGAATATGCCAGAGAACCTTTCTAGGGACCATTTTTGTTACTTGATTGGTTTGCTATCTACTGATAACACATACCAAACATTCTCCTTTCGACGCATGTTGTCTATAATATATAATATGATCATCAGGACATGCATATATACTTTGATACTCCATTCCAATGTCTTTCATAATGGCATGTAAATATCGATATGTGCGAGGTAAAATATTTGACGAGGGTAACAAAAATTCACCTAACAATCTAAAACATAAAAAATAAATAGTTAATGTAAAGAATAGTAATTGTAAAGATTGCATTTTTAGTTTACACATTAATTAACACTAAAAAAAATGGGGAAAAGTCAACCTTTATGTAGATGTGAAAAAACATATTACTTACCTTAGGATCTATGTCATACAAGTGTTAGACAAATGGTTCATAACTTTCAAGTTCACCAGCAACAATGTAGTGGAGAGAAGATTTTCTCTTGACCCTTTATAAAGTCATTTATTTTCCTTTTCAATCAGAGGTTCATCATAAATACCATCACTACTATCCCCATGATCCTCATCTGGATGACCGAATAAGTCTTGAATCATTTGATTTGTCCCATTATCTTGAACTATGTTATTATTGTCATCTACTTCCATGGGATCATTAACTTAATCTTCATTATCTGCTTCAAGTTCTTCATCTTGTACTACAACATCATTTCTGCTACTACTTGGTGCTTTGTGCATAAAGTTAGGGGGCAAATCTAACTTTATAATTACAAACAATCATTAAAAATTAGTGCATGTATAAAACAATATAAAATTTTGAGAATACAATAAATATTAAAACAGATAATGAATGTATATACCATGGGATGATATTCATTTGATCCCTCATCCATGTGCCCATATTTTCTACAATTTGTTTTAGTTGTTGCTATTAAAACTCTTTCGGGACGTCTAGTAGAATTTTTTTTGTAAGGGAAATAACATTTATCGACACCCTTTTCATCCTTTTTAATTCTTTTCCCAACTCTAATGTTTTCTGACATTCTTTCCCATAGACATATACTGAAAAAATACCTGCTTTTTGTTCACCAATAAGACCTGCAAAACCTTTTTGAAGTGTTGTTATTATAGCAAACTTGTCACAACATATGAAAAATGCAACATATTTATGGATTTTATAATGTCACAATTTCGACGATCGTTGACCAAATCAAAGATGACTTGGTCAAATACTAGGTGACCATTGGAGGGGGAACACCTAGTTTTCATAACGTCACAACTGCAATACTATTTTACAAATGTGGCAAGAGCGACGAATATTTTACAAACATGGCAGGTGTGACGACTATTTTACAAACGTGGCAAGAGAAATGACTATTTTACAAATGTGGCAAGAGTGATGATAGTCCAATGGAATCTCAATAGTGATGTCTTCATCAAAATAGAGACATATGTTTGTATGACGTCGCATGTGCGATATTATCGGGCAATATGGAAAAAAATTTAAAATTTCCTCTATTTTTCGATAGTATGGCCAATTTTGTCCATAATGTCGCAAATAGAATGCCAATTGTTTTACAATATGTACTAGTGATTATTATAAAAGCTGTAAAAGAGGATATTAATTCATCCTAAGTTCCTTTAGGGAGAGGAAAAAATTCCAAGTGGGGCGAGAACGTGCTCCTAGAGAACCAAGTGTCATCCAAAACACATGCAGACTTATGTGGAATTATCACTATTGTGGGGGTGGGCACTCACGATGTCGTCTCTCTCAGGATTATGAATTCATACCATTCTCACCATTTAGAGGAATCTTTCCTTTCTGACTAGGCTGGCCATCCGTTAACCCATTTTCACCCACGCACCCATGCACTAAGAAGTCACGTAGTGAGCTAGTCCACCATTTTCGAATACCTCAACCACCTGAACCTCTGCAACAAGCCTGGACTAATATCTTACTGAAATTGTACCCTGGGTTTGCCTGTGTATTGTCCTGTTAGTACCATTTTACAACATCTAGTTTCTGTTGCTTCCATCACCATGCCCATGTGCTGAGGAGCGGGAGTGAAGAAGCGGGTTGTCAGGCCCGTGGATTGAAGAAGCATGTTGTCAAGCCTATGAGAAACTCTCTCTAGGTGATAGAGTGTGTTGAGGAAGAGAGTTCTCCTAGAGGGAACCCAATGGCATCTACAGAGATCTGATAATTTTTTATCCAACCTATTGTTGAAGCCCCAGAAAGGGAGGTGTAGCAACTGATGGACCCTGTGACAGTGAAAGTGTACACTCCTGGGGTGGGACATATATGTGGGGAATGAGATTCTGTGAGTTGTGGGTGTAAGTGGCTCCTTGGATGAAATCCTTCCTGCTGTACTGTGCAAATTCCTGTTGTCCCTTCCTATCCTAGGAATCCCTTGTTTGGTGGAGTTTAGTCCCTGCTCGAGGGTGACCCACTGTTGAGAGTGATGAGAAACATGGTCTAAGGTTGGGAGGTTTGTGGAATGTATTCAGATAGTTGGTGTACTCCAATTAAGATATAAGTACCATTTCCAAGTTTGGTTACACGTTCTGTATTTACACATGTTGTTATATTTATGGGTTTTTTCTGTGATTACTGCATGTATGCTTTTACTATTATTTCTGCATTATGCTGTGTGATAGTAGAATGCAAGTCATCTGTTAAATTTGTATGTGTTATTGTCGCTTCCACAAGAATATGTGTAGAACATAATATTTATGTTTGGTTAGAACATAATGGGGAGTGATGTTGTCAGCCTGTTGGTGGTCGGGGATGTCACAAATTGGTATCATAGCAGTAAATAAAAGATACAGTTGATTAGGTAGCTTTACCTGACAGAGGTTGATGGATGGAGATGTCACAAATCGGTATCAGAGCCATGGTTTCAACACTGAGCATGTATGGGTAATGCTAGTGGATGTTGAAGCAAAAGTTTCGGATAGGAATTGTGGTTGAAACTAAAAAATATGAGTTAGGATCATTGTTACACATTATTTTGGTCACCCCAATGACCCACTGACAACATATGTTCATGTTTCTAGAAAGAATGAAAGAGTCTTTCTCCATGAGGAAAGTGATTTGCTTTCCCTTCTAAACAGCCATATTAAGGAAGGTCGTCACACCCTACAAATGCATGGGGTGCGACAATGCCTGATCATCGCAACCTACTCTAGAGATGGACTGTGACATCTTTGAAGGATGTGATATACCTAGGGTGCAACGATGCCAAAACCTAAGGAAAAGTCAAAATTCATGAATGTTCTAGAAGGGGATCTTCTAGAAGGGGATCTTCTAGAAGATTAGGTGGCCTCCAAATGGTTTGGATCTTACTCTTCTATGATTTGGTGGGATCATCCTAATATCCTCATCCATCCCTCTTTCACACTATATACAGAGGGATCTCTTATGGAAAATGATAAGGTTGAATAAGATAATATTTGTATGGAGAGTTCTACTTTAGATTATTCTTGAGATCTTCGCTTTAGTTCTACAAGCTACATGGTGGATCTTCTTCATTCAAGGGCTTTGGAAAAAAGGTGTGCGTGTTAGAGAAAAGGGCCATTGAAAGGGGACCTTACGATATCAAGGCTTTGGTTGTAATCTCCACTTTCTATTTAATATGATACAATGATATGTCTCTTTCCCATAAAACCATTCTTGTTTTATTGTATGATTCCTTGATCACATACATAGGTTTTTATTGAGAATACTTTGTTTCTTTCACTTTGTCGGCTTGTGTTCCTTTGTAGGTTCAATATTCCATGAGCATTGGAAAGAAGTGAGGATGGAAATGACAAGAGGAAATGACATTTAAAAAGCATGTTGTCCATCTATTGTTAGCTATTAAACTAAATAATTAGAGCTTAGGGAAAGTCGCATATTCTGTTATGGCTTGTTCTATTTTCGGGTGGAACTAGGGAGATCTGTTTATGTCCGCACTTACAGATTATTCCAACAAAAAAATTGGTGAATCCAATGGGGATACAAATTGTTTTTGGTTTTTTGTCTCCTTCTTTCCTTTATCATATGTTCCTTTAGTTAAATTCATTCTCTAAGTCTATGGGTGATCCATCTGGACTCCTTGGGTCTGCAAGTTTAGTTGAATTTTTGTCTTTCTACCATTTGTTTCCTTAGTTACAGAGATCATCGCATTGTGATATATATCCATCCTACAACGACCCTTTGATGTTGCACTGTGTTGGTTTAGACCAGGGTGAGGAGGCCGCACTGTACCCACTTGGTAGCCTGCGATGACCCTAGATCATCGCATTGTGCTCCATAGGCAGCTTGCGACTATTCCTGTAGGATTTGCTGGGGAAAGTCATTTTTTCTTTTTTCACCCAGTTTTGACTCAATTTCCTAGGATGAGATTATGATACGAGTGTTTGAATGATTTATGAGTTTAAAGCTTGCTTTTTATTGATTTTAAGTGATTGAAAGTTTTTCTATGTAATTTTGCAAGTTTTTGCTTTTGAGTTTTGTCACAAGGATATAATCTTTGGATCTTAGTATTGAGTGATTGCTTGACAAAGAGTCTTTAACTTGTTTGAAGTTTTCGATTTATTCACTTTCCAGATTGTTTATAGATTGAGAAACATTTTTGTTTGCATTTGACAAAGAGTTTTCTTATCGTTTTGTTTTTATCTGCACAATGAGTTTTGATTTGGGAACAAGGTTGTGAGTGTATTGATTTTATTGGATCACAATTTCTTCCCTGTATTGCATCTCTGATCTGATTCGAGAAAGGAAGAACTAAAATTGTTTTTTGTTAGTAATTTATCACAAGAAAATTGTTACATTCAAACGTTTATGAGAGAAAATTGGAAATTTTTGTAACTTTTGATTATTTGGAATTTTGTTCGTTCAAGAATTGAGAAATTGTGTTTCATAGCTTTAGTATTTCAAATAAAGATACCTTCTCCCTTCTATAATCAAAGTTCATCGAATTGAAATATTTCACATTCATATCTTATTGCATTTTATTTGGTCAAGGTCATACATATCATCAGTTTCATCTCCATCTCCTTGTTTAGTAAACAACAACCTCTTTAAAATACAACGTAATATTAAAATTTATTAGTAACTTTTATTTTCTAGAAATTATTTACACCAATATTATCTAGAATAGGTTGGAAGGCACACTCTCCAAAGCCTCAAAACACATTATAGTATCTTGTGATAGGGAGAGTTTTGAATCCATTTGTTACATTTTTTCCTATGAAGCCCTTCTCACACAAGGGTGAAACCTGAGGTCGCATTAAGACTGGAAGAGTTAATCACCCTGCTTTGTTAGTATTGGTGAAGGGATTGCACATATTATTGGGGGTCACTTGAAGGTATACCCATGATTATGTGTGGGATCTCTCGAGTTGATTTCGATCTTAGATACCTTTCCTTTTCCCGTGGATCGAACTGTCGATAGTTTCCCCAAGCATCATTGGAGTAATTGGTAACCTTAGTGGCCTATATATTTAGGGTCTTTACACGAGGTGACTGTGGAGGGGAAAGTCTTCACGGTACCTGGAATTGATGTTGGCCAAAATCATTCGAGCTCCTTGGAGGGTATACCCACGATTATATGTGGGAGCTTTCTCCAAGGCGTAAGTCCGTTAAGTAGGTTGTCAATGTAACTTTTCCACCCGCTTATCCTAGCGCCTTCTTGTCTTGATTTCATGATGTTGGATTTGATCACCAACTAGTGACTTCGAAATAACAAGGTTTGTTTTCTAGATTTTATTAGTGAGTGTTGTTTGTTTCTCTAGTTGGCCATAGATTTTTTCCATTCTTTATTTGGTGTGGCCAACAGGCCTTTGTTGTTCACATAGAATGCAAGGGATACCTCTGAAAAATTTGGAAGACTACGTCCCTTTTCTTCCTAACTCACAAGAAGGCTCTCCTCAGGGAGAAGTCAATAACGAAGTGGCCTATGAAATTGGGAGTATGAATTCTTTAGAGACATTCAAAATTCGTAATTCTTTGGAAGCATTCAGACTTCCTGAAAACCCGTTATTGAGTGTGGTTCGAGACCCACACTTGCTCTGAATTAATTCATCGAGAGACATTGTTGTTGATGAATATATTGAAGTACCTATTGGACCTAACGTAGAGTCTGGTGTAGGAGATCCTCTTTTTCAAAGTGAGTTGTTTATAACCCCAGTTCATACTACTGGAATTTTCAATCCTAGCTTTGTCCCTCTCCGTTCTTTAGGAAACGACATTTTTGACAAACTAGGAATGAGTTCTCACCAAGATATGGCATCACAAACGCTTGTGATGTCTATTACTTACACAGTTCCTTTAGATCATTTTACTGGAATGAACAGTAATTTCGTCATAGTTTCAGACCAATTGTTGGTTGGTTCTCACTCAATCCTTCCTCTCCAAGTCACTTGCTCTACCATGTTCTCACAAGCTACACCCATTTCTACCAGAAATATGGTGATTTCCCAAGCTACTATTGGAACACCGCTTCCACCTAGATCAAATCCTTCACTTCCCCCTGGGTATAACACTTTGAATACTTCCATTGCTAATCCTTCCTAGAGTCCGGTCAAAGGGTCAAATATTTTTGTTCCACCTGGGTACAATGTTGCTTCTGGTTTTGTTCCTACACCTTCCTAGGTTCTCTTCGAAGGGCCGTACATTTTCTCCTCCAACTTCGCCTGGAGGAGATAATTGTCCTGTCCCCAGTAGCTCCAATCAAGTTGGAGGCACCAGTCACTTTATCACTTCTATTTTTTAGATTCCTATTGGAGGTCAACCTCAACTTGGGGGGAAATCTCAAGATGGGGGGTAGCTTCACGCTTGGGGGAAATCTCAAGTTGGAGGCCATAACCCAATTTATGGACAATGTATACCTGTGTTACAATATCAACCTTGGAATCTTCCTTTCCAAGGGAATCAAACGACGTCTGGGGGGAAACATCCTCAACATCAACCCCCTAACTTCGTCCAACTATATCCAGGTTCTATGAATCCTACAGTCCAATGCTCCTTTCCAAGGAAGCTTCCTTAATCAACCAACTTCTGTTGGATATGCAACTCCAAATCCTCCACAACCAAATGTGTTAGGACTAAATTATTTGCAGACTACTTATGGTCCTACTGGTATACCTATGGGATTACCTCCTCAAAACTACCATTTTCCTCACGTGAATAGACAATTGCCTTTTCTTGCTACTTTGGATTTACTAGATTTATATAGGATTTTGAATGATCCTATTTTGCATTCTCCTTACTGGCCCATGATACTAACCAAATTGTCATATGATATTTCAAAATTTGATGGATGACCTAGAGAAGACACAAATAATCACGTCATGACATTCCATATTTGGTTTTCATCTAAATCATTGATGGATGACTCTATAAGATTACATCTTTTCCAATGAAATCTTACGGGTTCGGTAGCTAAATGGTACATCGAGTTACCATGAGGTTTCTTCACTGACTTTAATACTCTAGCCATGGCCTTCTTAAAGCATTATCAATTTCCCATACATTACGAGACATGAAATTAAATCTTGCATTCTTTTAAACAATTCTCTTCCACTTACATTTCTGACCATATTCATGAATGGAGGAGGAGAAGACACTTAATCAAAGTTCCCCTTCTTGACCAGCTGTTAGCTAAGTGGTTTACTAAATCACTTATTGGTCCTGTATCCCATGACGTTTCCATGGGTAGTGTTGTCATTGAAGAGCATGATATTAGTCGTTCTCAGTACTTATATCTCATTTATTCACAAACGGGCACTCTATATGAATTAATCTATGATGCTCCTCGTCCATATACGAATCCTACCCCTACACCTCCAACAACTTCCCATGCTGCTGATGGCATGATTATCACTTTCCACGCTGAGACTTAGTCTAAAAAAGACAGTCACACCAAATCTAAATATACTACCCTTACTATACATAATACTCCTAATCCGACTCCTTCCCCCGGTAAAACCTATGATGTCAATTCAGTTCAGTCTACACCTACCGAAAAAAATAATAATAAAAATAAAGGGAAGGGTAGGAATAAGGAAGATACAAATAATAATCCATAATATGAAAAAACAAAATCCCAGCCTGTTGATAAGAAGGACAAACGCAAGCCTCATTATCCTTGCCTTACCTGTGGTGACGATCACTACACAAAAGATTGTCCACGACGTGCTGAAGTTACTAATTTCTTGCAAGGAACCGATACATCTTCTATCCCTGTCGTCTTGTCACAACCTTTCACTTCTCAATAACATGCCCAATTGGTCATTCATGACCAACCCTCTCCTTCTACCACATATTATGTGCTTATGTGTACTGGTGAATAAAAAATAACGATGTTGCAATCACAAATCTAACCAAAGATTATTATTCTTTGAAGGAAAAAGTGGATGATGCACCACCTCCGTTGGTTCAACCTCCTCTAACAACTTCACCTCCAAACGATACTCTTCATCTCGAATGACTGGGCCTAGATACAGTCCTTTGTCCTCCTCCTAAGGTTTTTGTTTGAAATTCGTCCTTTAATCCTCATTCACATGCTTCCCAAAACTATAACATTGTAGAAGATCTTGCGCAAGGACCCTCTACGATGTCAACTTTCGAAGTCCTTCAAAGTTATCCTACTCAACGGAATACGTTGTAAAGGCTATTTGTGGAATTGATCCTACCGATACTAATTTGGTAATGTTTGATTTGGAAGATCATATTCCAAGGCTTCCTCCTTAGTTAACATTTCAAAGCCAAGTTGTTATGGAAAACAAGAATATCTGTCGAACCGTTATTGACGAAGGAGCCTCGACTTGTGTTATGTTTGTTACTTGTTGGAAATACATTGGCTCTCCTGCCATGACAGAGTCACAAAATACTCTTAAAGATTTTAATGGTACAAGATTGAAACCTTAAGGTGTTGTTCCTTCGTTGTATATTATGTTATAAGGTAAAGAAGTTAATGTTGAGGTTGAGGTCTTTGATGCACCTCCTGATTATAACCTTCTACTTGGCCGTAGCTGGATCGATTCCATGCACATAATTGTTTCTACCCTTTTCTGTGTATTACGTTTCCCGCACCAAGGAAAGGTCATTACTATTGATCAACTAGATTTCTTTAATTATGATTCATGTACTAGCAATGTCCTATTTATTTCAAAAACACTGCTTGGTTATGAGATTGTTGGTGTGGGTCTTCTCAAAGATTCAATGTTAATGGGTACTTTCCCCATTCCTCCACCAAATATTTCTTCTCCTTTAATCGCCTCGATCAATATGATATCGAATTTTGTTAGTGAAACCCTTGTGTCTGATGACCTGTGGATAGTATTGACCCTAGTGATTTCCATCGTTATGATGACAACATGCCTTTAATTCTAGTAGAACTATCCTATCAAGCTATTCAATTGGCTACCTCTTATCCTCATTCTCTCTATGATACGTCTCCCGATCCATTTCATGTGATATTTCCTACTGACGATATGATCATGATAGTCATGTCTATGGAAGAGACTCCATGGGATGATAGGCATCATGGTTCTAGCCTCTTCCTAGAACCAGAGACCATAGAGATCTATCAACGGATTTCGACACTGTCTATCGTTGTTGTTATTTTCTTTGTTCTTGAACCTACATGTGATGTTTTTTGCGAAGGGAACTTGAGTAATATTTCCCCTACTATCTCTCTTGACCTTTCAATCAAGCCCGGAGTCATGGAAAATGTTCATATCGATGCTTCATGTTCTACTGATGAAGTCCATACTTATAAATCCCTTTTCCAAGAATTGCATGAATTTTTCACCTGGAGCTATGAAGAAATGTCTGGTATTGATCCCGATATTGTTGTGCATGATATTAAGACATACCCATATGCTAAACCCGTTCGGCAAAGACTTTTCCTAGTGCACCCATGCAAGGTTTCTAATATTAAGCTTGAAGTTGAAAAACTTCTTAAAGATAGTTTTATCTATCTTGTAGCTTTGATGGATTGGGTGTCCAATCTTCTTCTCGTTACGAAGAAACAAGGCATGATCTGTGTTTGTGTTGATTATAGGAATATAAATAAATCTTGTCCTAAGGAAAATTATCCTACCCCTTTCGTTGACCATATTGTTGACAACTGTGCTGGGAGTGAAATATTTTCTTTAGTGGATGGTTTATGTGGCTATAACAAAATCAATATCTTACTCACAGATCAACATAAGATTTCTTATATTTTCCCTTGGGGAACCTTCGCCTATTGAAAACTACCTTTTGGTTTGAAAAATGTTGGAGTGACTTTTCAGCATGCTATGTATTATTCTTTTCACGATATTAAGCACATTGTGGAACGCTATTTAAACGATCTATCGACACATTCTATGCGTCGCCCAGATCACCCGATGCATCTATGGGCCATTTTCACATGTTGTCGCTATTATCATATATGTTTGAATACTCTTTTTTTTTTTGTGTGTGTGTGGAATCCAGATGACTTCTCGGTTTTATCATGTGGATACATAGGATTAGGGTAGACCCCTTGAAGGTTGAGTCCATTCTTAATCTACCTCCTCCTTCCACACTTCGCCAACTCCAAAGTTTGCAAGGGAAGGAAATTTGTTTATGTCGATTCATTCCAAATTACACTAAATTAATGAAAGGATTTATTCAGCTCTTAAAGAAAGGTTACAATTTTGTGTGGGACGATACTGCAAACAAATATTTTGAAGCTTTTAAACTCATCTTAACCCGTGCAACCCTGTTGTTTCCTTCGGATTATAGTCAAGATTATTTCTTGTACTTAGCTGCTTTAGACTCTACCATTGCTATGGATTTAGTCCAAGAGGATGATTCACACAATGAACATGTTGTATACTATTTGAGTCGAAGTCTCACGACTACTGAAACCAAATACCTACATGTGGAGAAGCTGGCCTTGGAAACTGTTCAAGCTATCCAATGTTTTCGTCACTATATCCTATTATGCAAAACCACTATTATTTTCGATTGCAACCCCATGCAACACATCCTTACACAACAATTTTTGGGGGGAAAATACTCTAAATGGATAGTTATTCTCCAGGAGTTTGACTTGGAGTTTCCAAGTCAAAGAAATCCTTGGTTTTTGCTGATTTGATTTTTGACCTTCCCTCTACCGAGACAAAAACTATGGCAGAGGATTCCTTACCTAACAAATCCCTCTTTCTGATTAGTTTTGATGACGTATGGTATGAATATATTATCATCTATCTCCAAACCCAAAATTTTCGGCCTGATATTCATTGTATATATTGTTGTTGTATACAGTATCAAGCCCATTAATACATCATCCTTGGTGATAGCCTTTACCACTGTGGTATTGATTCCATATTTCGACGATGTCTCACCTACAATGAAGATGAGAAATATTTGAATGACTGTCACTCAGGAGCATGTGGTGGTCATATGTCTAGGCATGCCACTGCCCAAAAGATCTTACAAGATGGTTATTTTTGGCCTTCATTCTTTAAGGATTTCATTATTGTTGTCCAGAAATTCCATGCTTGTCAAACCTACAATAACAAAATTAGATATCACCCTGCTCCTCTTCACCCTGTAGTTTTTGTCAGTCCATTCATAGAATAGGGCATTGACTTCATGACATGTAACCCTCACTCACCTGGGGGGCATGGATACATTATTGTAGTTGTGGATTATTTCACTAAATGGGCCAAGGTGATGCCTACATTTGATAGCACCAGAAAAACTGCAGCATTATTCATTTTCAATCATATCATTGCTCAGTTTTGTGTCTCTCAAGCTATCATTACTGATCAAGGTAGTCATTTTTGGAATTTCATGATGTCTGAACTCACTGAGAAGTTGTGTATTTGCCATGAAAAATCAACACCTTACTATCCGCAGGCCAATGGCCAAGTTGAATAAATTAACAAAGTCCTCACTACTATGCTTCGACAGATGGTAGGAATTCATAAGTCGAACTGGAACACGATGTTGTTCTCAACATTGTGGGAATATCATACATCCGTTAAGTATTTCATGGGGTTCACACCTTTCCTGTTAGTGTATGTTATCGAAGCAATATTGTCAATTGAATGTGAGATTCCATCTTTGAAACTAGCGGTTGAACTTCTCCCTAACACCTCAGTTGAGGAGGAACGCATTTTGTATATGATGCAATTAGACGAAACCCATCGTGATGCGGCCTTAGTTATTGAAAGTAAAAAAAAGTACCTTAAAGTTCAATATGACAAGCATGTCAAACTGCATTTTTTTTATGAAGGTGATCTAGTTCTTCTGTATGAGCAAGATCGTGATTTTCTAGGGGCCGGTAAATTCGAATCTATGTGGAGGGGTCCTTATATTGTAAAACGAGTATTGGAGAAAGGGGCTTATGAACTAGTGGATTGTGATGGAATTCCTTTGAGTGAACCTAGAAATGGGCTTTACTTGAAGAAGTACTATCCTTAAGTCATTTTTGCATGAGTGCTCTGTATTTTTATGTATCATACTCTTGTGTGATTTTTTGTTTTTGGTTTTTTCCTTACGACTGCTTGCCTTGTATTGTGATTTCTTCCAGATGTCAGTGTCTTCACTACCCGACATTGGCTTCACTGATGGTTCTAGTCCCAGTACTCGAAACTTAGCATCTGCTGCTTGGGAAATATATGCACCTACGGATGATTTAATCAGTCTACATGGTGTTTTCCTTGGTCATGCAACTAACAATATCGCAGAATACAATGCATTTATCGAGTTATTGACTGACACTGTTTCACTTCGAATCCACCATCTTATTGTACGAATGGATGCACAATTAGTAGTCCTACAATTGAGTAACGTTTATTCCATCTAGATTCCTACTTTGTTAAGGGTATATTTACGAATTCGCCTCTTGGAACGTTATTTTGATTACATTGAATATCAACACATTCCTAGATGTCTAAATACATTAACAATTGCATTGGCTAATTATGTGTTAGACAAACATTTGAGACATTTATAAAATCCAATAACACTGTGTACATAAAACAAGTAATCTGGTAGAAGCCTCATATATATAACGATAAAAGTTTACAAAAACTGTTTTTGTCTAAAGACCAAAATATCAAAAATGTGAAGCACATGGCTTCATATACAATAGAGCATCAAGGATTTTTCTCACTATAACACGCGACTGTCCATGCTACTATATGGAGGAGTCAACCGATGGAGGCAAACACACCCACAATGTGGCGTTGGTAATGCCTCAGAATATCATCTATAGAGGAATCTGGGATATTCATTGTGAGTCCCTCCATATTTTGTTCTATGGTCTCAAAGTCAGCAACAAATATTCCTGCTACGACACCTCTCTCCCCTTGCCTTTGGATAGGAGATGAACCTGGAGGATGATAAGGTCCCACATCTTCATCATTGAAGAGCACTCGATTAGTGATAGGATAAACAACATAAAAACATTTTATATCTTTAAAAATAACAAAAAAACATTATATAAAAAAAAAATTCTGCTTACCTATGTCCCCCCATTGGAAACCTTCGGGAAGAGACAGGTCTGGATATCCATGGAAATATAAACCGACGTAGGCATAATCATCAACAATTAGCATTTGAGTCTTCAACCACTCAAAGAAGACATCGTTATACCTAGAGATGTGACCGCCAGCATGTCGGGCCATGAGGTCTACCCACCTCTTCATTCTTGGATCCTGTGGAGTAGGTATACCCCACTCTACTTGCAAGCATAAAACTGGGACCCTCTCTAGGAAGAAGGATACCAAAATAGAACCGTATCTGAACTATTTCAACCCATGACTTCTGCACTTGTTCAGTTGTTTCTCCATACTTTTAAGAACTCCTTCACACCAGTTGAAGACTCGGGGCTCCATACACTCCAATGCATACTGAAAATAGCTCTGCATATCCATGTGGGGAGTTTCACTCCCTGCCATGCACGTGATAGTATACAGGATGGTACGCAGAGGCAAGTCTCAGACATCCCTAATAGTGACTTTACCTCTATGTTTCTGGGTACCTGGCACACAATGTTCATTGATGTAGTGATTCATAGGCTGACCTCCACCCTTACTACCTATAAGTGTCACTCAGGATCCATGATGAGGTAGTCCTGTTAGGAAGTAGATATCATTGATATCTATGGTGAGTGTGTGGGCACCCACATGAAATGCTTTCTCTTTCACATCCCACATGTGAAATAAGTACTCCAGTAGTCTCAAGTGGACCCTGATGCCATGAATCTTGAATAATTTCAACAACCCACACTGTCGAAGGGCCATAACCATTCCCAGGTCATTCTGGATGAAGCAATATTCTTCTTCTTGTTCTTTCTCATGCCATTCCAACATCTTGATCATGGAAGACCTGCCAAGGAACCATAAAAAGAGATTAGAATCATAATTTTCTTTCCTAGAGGGTTTTTATTGTTGGATTCATCTTTTAAAATGTTTGGGTTGCGGTAGTCACAGGCCTATGCATTTTCACAGTGTGAAGTTTTCACACCCTAGCTTTAGGGTCAATTGCGGTGATCCTGTATCGTTGCAAGTCCCGATATAGGGTACCTGCTACTACCTAATGCATGGGTAACCTCGAAAATCAACCAAAAATAACATTTTTAACCACTGAAAATCAAATTTTAATCCATGGAAAGATGAAGGAAATGAAGATTACCTTTTTTTGGAGACGATTCATGGAATGATGAGCCGTGCACTCCACAATCTGCAGTTGTAAATCGAGGTAAAATGGGGTTTGGAGCAATGCTTGGGTGAAGTTACAAATGAAATAATGAAATATGGTTTTTTGCCTATTTTATTGAGTTTTATTACTTTTTATTTGTATATTATATTATTTTTTATGCTTCATCTAAGCCCTAAAGTCCTAACAAATTTACAAGTGGCTGATTTTTTGCAGATAGAAAAGTCTAGGAGTGAAATGTTAGAATAAGGGTTCACTTTTTGGTTTGTTTTTATACATTTGTCACATGTACATACCCTATTAGGGTTTTCAGGAAAAATCCTGAGCTTAATATTCATTCTTTCTCATTCTCTTGAATCAATGAGAATGTAACCAAGTATACTTTTATCACTTTTTTGACTCATAAAGGTTACATGAAAAAAGAAACCCCGAGGAGTTCCCTTTAAGTTCTTTTCAGACTGTCTAAACATGAAAAGATTATCAAGAAACCTTGTTCTTTTCACACTTGTAAAAATATTTGAAGAAAACATCTAATGAGTGGTAGGTTATCACTTTTCTGGTCTCGTTGGATTAATTTATGAAAAAGGACCTGTTAGAGTTCTCTTTAAGTGTTTTTCAGACTCTCTAAAATTGAAAAACCCCTAAGTTTTCTTTCCTTTGACTCATTAAACATACATCGAAAGACCCATACGGGACCGAACCACTCCTTATTAGGGTTCGCTAAATATACTCTAAGGGACTCATTCGAAAGATGATCTTACATGAACAAGCATATGTTATCCTCCTCAAGCTTGCTAGAAATGGTGGGGGGAAATTTGGGAAAGAGATGTGTCTCTGTATTTGTGTTAGTGGTAGTAATAGTCGCTCTTGAGAATGACACCCCCCTTCATCATTGTATCCAGGTTCAGAAATCCATTTGTCTCTCATTTGACTATCCGAAAATTCAGTTGTTGGGTCCTCCTTGAGTCAATGGTGCCAAGACCATTATCGTGTCATTCATATGTTCAATAGAAGTCCAACTGAAACAAGCCCTCCATCGAGTCGTCCATATGCAGTTATAAATATTATACCATGTCAGCCTTCCCTGAGTCAATTTGAAATCACTTTATACTCTGATCTACTCCAAATATGTTACTTATTTCGTGTCATTGATGGGAGATACATCAAGGAACCCAAATGACAAGTCTTTTCTTGTCGAATTCAACTCATTATCTAGGAACATGACTTAGAAATCATCTAGTACCTTAGATCTTGCATGCCTCAATGACAGGTCTCTTCGCTTCCAAAAGTGGGTTCAAATCATTGAACCGTGATTGGGAGATTCCACCGAGTATTTGACTTTAATTAATTAATTCACATTCATTGGATTTTACTGGAGTACCTTGGGGGTCATTGACATCAATGGTGATTTCCCTCACACTTGTTAACGGTTCTCATCATTGACCGTTAATCAAGTGGTTTCTACCATGTTCGACTTCAACACCTATAATCACATGGTTATATTTGTACTTAATGACAATGGAAACAAAGACCCTGGATCTCATCATTCTGATCTAGGTTGCAATTTTGTATTCATGATTTGTATTGACACATAGATCCACTTTTTATGTCTCGTGGCTATGTTTGAATTTGAGTCCTTTTAGAGCATAGATCCACAGTGTATTCCTGGTGGATATGCCAATTCATAATGACATGGATCCACAGTGTATATTTGGCGGCCATGACTCACTTGACATTTTGTAATCTGAGTATGGGAATTCTTACCTCAGACGATGGTATATTATTATGCAGATGCTTGATTATTTGGAGGTTCCCGATCGATGCGCTCCTTATTCGACACCCACATTCTACAAAGTATTTCAGCTGTCACAAGTTCCAGCTTCATACTTTGGGGGGCATTATGTTACACATTATTTTGGTCACCCCAATGACCCACTGACAACATGTGTTCATGTTCCTATAAAGGATAAAAGAGTCTTTTTCCATGAGTAAAGTGATTTTCTTTCCCTTCTAAAAAACCATATTAAAGAAGGTCATCGCACCCTGCAAAATGCATGGGGTGCGACAATTCTTGATCATCACATCTTGCTCTAGAGATAGACTATGACGTCTTCACTGGATGCAATATACTTAGGGTGCGTCGATGCCAAAAGTTAAGGAAAAGTCAAAATTCACAAATGTTCTAGAAGGGGATCTTCTAGAAGATGAGGTGGCCTCTGAACTGTCTATCTCTTACTTGCTTCTCTGATTTGGTGGGATCATCCAAATATCCTCATCTATCCCTCTTTCACACTATATAAGGAGTGATCTCTTATGCAAAAGTATAAGGTTGAATAAGCTAATATTTGTATGGAGAGTTTTACTTTAGATTATTCTTGAGAGCTTCACTTTAGTTCTACAAGATACATGGTGGATCTTCTTCATTTAAGAGATTCGGAGAAAAAATTTGTGTGTTAGAGAAAAGGGCCATTGAAAAGGGACCTTGCGAAATCAAGGCTTTGGTTTTAATATCCACTTTATATTTAATATGCTACAATGATATGTCTCTTTCCCATAAAACCATTCTTGTTTTATTGTATGATTCCTTGATCACATACATAGGTTTTTATTGAGAATATTTTGTTGCTTTCACTTTGTCGTCTTGTGTTCCTTTGCAGATTCAATATTTCATGAGCATTGGAATAGAGTGAGGATGGAAACTACAAGAGGAAACAACATTTAAAATGTATGTTGTCCATCTCTTGTTAGCTAGTAAACTCAATAAATAGAGCTTAGGGAAAGTCCCATGTTCTGTTCTGTCTTGTTCTAGTTCCGGGTGGAACTAGGGAGATCTATTTGTGTCTGCACTTACTGATTAGTCTAACAACAAGAACCCTTGGGTTCCAAGAGAATACCTTGGTTGTGTTATGAAGCTTAGGAGGTATAACAGTTTATGGAATATCAACAAAGAAAGAAGCCACAACAACTGTTGTGTTGGGCCACAAGGTTTCAACTTTGGGTGTAAGACCTGCGTAGGGAAGGGATAAATTTTCCAGCCTCCAGACCTATAAAAAGGTGCATGAGAGTTAACCAGAAAGTCCTTCGAACTTCATGAATTCGACAAAGTTTATGTTTTATATAGAAAAAAGGGGTTGAATCCCGAAGTCCAGAAGCTGAAGAACAAAAGTGGCGTGGAATGATGACATCGCTAGTGGTGATGTGGGCCTCTCCTAGACATGTCATGTTCCACTGCTTTAGTTGTTGACAACTGTACTATGTGAACCCCGAAAGGTATGAAATTTCGGGAGTTCGACGTTCGGGATAATTGGAGTGTGCAAGTGAAAAATATTCCAAAGCCTGAAGTCCTGAAGTGACGTGGCCTGCTGATGTCACTAGGGATGAAGGGGACACATGGGATGTCTACCACATGTCGGTGAGTTAAGAACCTTTGGAGGATAGAAATTCCAGATAGAATGTGACACGTGTCACCCGTTTGATTGGGACACATGTCCACATCTAGTATTTCACCACGTGGCACTCCTCTCGAGCATGGGTAGTGGGGCCCCTGATGAATACATAAAGTATTTAAAAACTTGGTGAATTATTTAACTAGATCGGGTCCACAATAACTTTGTTACAGTAGACACGCGGTGCCAGATCATGAATTCCAGAGACTAGGTATTCTAGAGGAAAGGTTTTAAAGTTATCATTGGGTACATAACTCCCAAAGGCCAAAGTTAATCCCAACCATTGGTCACAAGGAATGCGTGGCATCAGATCCCAAGGTATGAAGACTTGATACTCTAGAAGAAATGGTTCATGATGGAATGGGAGGAAGAAATCCCCAAATCTCCGAAGTCTCGTAGATAGGAAGTTATGAAGCAACAGATGTGAAATGGAATGATGATGTCACCTGGGTGACGTGGATCTCCCATAAGCATGCCAAGTTTCATATGAATTTGTACTTGGAAACAACTGTGACATTCCAGATACTTGGCACTCCGGAAGGATTGAGAGTATGGACATTCTGGAACTCCCAAAGCCTGAAGTTCCATAGTAAATATCAACAGTTAGATGTTGGGGAGCTGAGGACCATTGATCCACCCCACTTTACGAGTTCACCAATGCATTATTCTAGGAGGATTGTTGTGATGTGCTTTGTAAACCATTGAAGCTCAGAGTCCTGGAGCTCCTATACACCATAGACTTGAAAAAATAATGTGGACTATAGATCCACCTTCCTTCGTGAGTTCACCAGTTTAATGTTATGTGAAGTTTGTGTTGTGTGAAAAGGGAAACCTCCAAAGCTTTAGAGACCGAAGCTTCAAGGTTCTGGATAAGCACCCAACTATTAGCACTTTTTCACAGCCTTGGTCACATGTGAATTAAAGGAATAAGAAAAAAGGGGCTAGTAACCCAAAAGTGATTCTAGAAAATAAAAAGGTTCAGAGTTAGAGCCGTGGGGATTCTTGATAGACCAAGACCCTCTTAAAATGGATTCTGATATTCTTTTGTTGAATGATATTGGTTTATGTTATTTTGGAAAAAATTTAAAGACTGATATCTTGACAAAAATTTGGTTGACTGCACATTTTGCAGAGTTAACAATTCAGAGAACCAAACCGAATTGTTCCATATTGTAGAGAAATGGAGGAGGCATAGAATGCTTACAGTTTGGAGAAGGAATCTAGAGGAATGGATGTCCATTTGGGAATTGAAGGAACAACTTCCAATGGGCATGGAGAAGAAATGGATACAGACATGAACATTATGAAAACCATTAAAAATTTGCAAAAAGATGTCCAAATTCACCAAGAAGATAATGAAAGGATTAAGAGATCCAAGGAGAAACAAGAATAATTCAATATGAAGTTAATGTGGATCCTGGAAAGAAATGAAAATAAGTTGGATATGGAGAGTGGCTCCCACAAATCAACAATTCATGGGACCAGAAAAAAGGAAGATCAAGGAGTGGTACACGACATCACCAACACTCCCAAAAGAATTTTCATATGAGAGCACACAGTAGTTCAAGTCCATCCCCTGTCAGGAAACATAGGAGTTCTAGGGTGGATGAGTTGAAAGGAGAAATGAATAAGATCAAACCTCCTACTTTTGATGGAGATCATAAGAAGGATGAAGATGTTGAGTCATGGCTACTAGGCATGAGGAAGTACTTCCAATTGCAAAACTATTCTTCTCATTCATAATGAAGAATTTCCATCTACCAACTTAAAGGAAAGACATCCATATGGTGGGATCAACTAGCACAAGTACAATGCCTCAAGGAGAAAAATTTGACTTGGAAGGAATTCAAGAAACATTTTGAAAATAAGTACTTAACCAAGAGATACTATGACAAAAGGATGAAAAAGTTATTTGAACTTAAATTGGGTAGTGTTAGCACTCTGTAAATTTGTTCGGTTGATAAAAAAAATGACAAAGGTAACCTACAAACCAACTTTAGGTTGGATTCTGATCCTTCCAACCAGAGAGGTCTCTCTCAAAAATGTAAAGATTGAAAATAATCAAAAATATCTGGCAATGAGAAAATAGAGGTCAAATTCTACAATAGGACAAATTTGTTTAGACTTTTAAAATTGTTGGTAGGACAAATAAGAGGAAGAAAACATTGGGAAATTGGGTAAAATCCTGATATATACTATGAATATTAATACATCTAATGTACTCATGAGGAAACAGAGGCAAACTAAGCATATCCTTTAGCAATAAATAGTATTTAGATGATGGCAAGAAAAAAAAAGAGAAAAGACCATTACAAATGAGAGCATCAAACAAAGATGAATTCTTGATTGTAACTTTAGAAGAAATAACATAAGGCTGACTACAATGAACAAATCACTTAATAAAGAGTGAATTCTGGACCTGTAATCATTAAACACAATAACTGCATTAACCGTATAAAAGGAACATCTATCAAGGATGAATTCTAGTCATGTACTCTTATCTATGCTTAGAAGAAAGAACATAAATGAAATGAATGTGAAACAAAGGAAAACACACTAAAGCATACACTGTACTCCTGTATTGATACATAAGAACATTATGATAAATTTACACACAGTCCCTTCTCTTTCTTGGATGAAAGTCCCCCCCTTCTCTACTCTTTTACAATGAAATACATATCCCTAAAGGCCCCTTTCCATCTCACAACTTCGAACTCCAACCCCTTTCCCAAAATAGAAACAATTACAAATAGAACATGACACGTTTTAACTGATCTCCTGTTTTTCAGGAGAAAAAATAGGCTTCAAAACGCCACCTGTAATTCTCAAACCATAACAGTTGTGTAAAATCTAAGAACAATTTTTGTATATAAGATCGTTCTGAAGAAAAAATTCTCTCAAATTTCTTGAAATTCATCTCCAGCTGGCTCAAATATGTGTCACTAAAACATGTCTCAAAAAGGAAATCATAACTGAAAAATATGGCTCCAAGATTCCTTCAAATTTCCCAATCCATGACACCTATGTGAAAAATGAACAAGGTCAATGTTCTAGGGTCTGTGCTTGACAATAACCTCCTTTGAATTTTTAAAAATCATTCTGATTCATCTGGAAATCGTCTTGTAAGTCTCAATTGCTACGAAAACTGACTGCCACATCCTCTTTGAAATGTCACTTATTCTTTTTTCAAATCTAATTTTATTTATCCATATTCTCCTTAAATATTTGAGAATAATATGTTTTAATAAAAATAATTCCTAAATATGTTATCTTGTAAAATTAAATTTCCATAATTTAATTCACGATGGTGGTTTTGAAAAACCATTTATTGCTTGCTTCCCATGGTTTTGAAAACCATGTCTTGTTTTCCCAACTTACAATTTCATTGTGAAAACTATTTACTGCTTTGTTTCCCATGGTTTTGAAAACCATGTCTTGGAAACCATCTTGGTAAACTATGAAAATATTCCTTGATCTTCCCCTTTTACTTCTGTAAAAACCTTGGATAAATAATTGTCCAAATATTTCGTTCACGTACATTTTCTTCTTTATGATTCTTTTCCATAGCAGTAAACATGAATTTCTTTTCTCTGTAAAATTTAAATTTTACCACTGTAATTTTTTTTCTCCATGAGGAAGAATTTCATTTAGTGGAAATTCCATGGTTATTATTGAAACACACTCATGGAAAATATGTCGCACATAAACCGTATAATAACTGTTTGCAATATTATTTCGGGATTGGGAGGAGTGGTATTACTCCACACCACATTTACCCCCGAAATGCATCATATAAGGACACATACTCCAACTTAAAACCCAATGGTTTGGATTTCAACTGGCCTTAAAAAATTAATGCCAGTTTACTTTCAACCCCTGAAATGTATATGCGCCCTACATCCACCCTTTAAATTTTCAATATTAAAAATTGAGATTTGTTCCCATAATTTGACGTGAGGTCATGAATTAAATATTGGATTAAATATTAATATAAATATTTTAATATAAAATTATTTATATTAATAATAATAAACCCTTTTCCATTTTTCTAAGGAAATTGGGCATATGAGGCTCATCACATGAATTTGTGGATAAGATAAGGGATCTTAATCTTAATAAAATGAATATTATTAATTTTCAATGGGAATATGATAATAAGGGTAAAAATGAATGAAGTGATGGAACTGAGGGATTTAGATAAGTATTAAGGCTAGATATAGGTTTGGGATATTTGCCAATTTTGACTCATGGATTACGTGACTATTTTGGATGATTAGTCGAGTGAAGGATTTAGGTGATGGGAGCCTGATGGAGTTGGTGAAAAAGTTTTAAAATCTGAGTGATCCAGGTGGATATCGGTGGCCACCCACCTTTTCCAACTGGCTCAAAGCAACTTTCTGGCAATTTTGGCAATTTACTATTTTTAGTAGGCTTTAACTTCCAGGGCCATTTTGAGGGTCTAAATGAAGGTTTTTAGAGATAGAGGTTCTCAATTATAGTCAAAGGCATGATTGAGCCCCCAAAATTAATCTCCTCGATGATACCTTTCCAACGAGCTATCATATGCCTAAAATGGAGATCGTATGCAAAAGTTATGACCCCGGGAAGTTGATGTACTAACTTACCCAAACGGGGCCCACATGACTTTTGGTGCTTCATCTCCTAGGGTTAGGTTTTTGGATGTCTAGGACTTTTGGAAATCCTGTTTATTGTAAAACGGCCTCCAAATCCTCATTGTAATAACCTTCTTGCGAATGTGAGTAGCCGTCACATCTCTTCTCAGAGATAAGCTCCCACCATTCTAGTGAGTCTTTCACTTTGTATTTTTACAGTCTCTATACATTTCTTTCATTAATAGAAATTGTGTATTACAATATATATGTGTTTATGGTTGCATCTCTGATACATTTCTATTATATTATTGAATATCTGTGATATCTCTATGCATTTCTTTATTATATCTCCGATCTCATTTCATGCCGAAAATAATCCGGATCATTGAGTGGAAAGATAACACAAGAACAAAATGATTTGGAGAAATTAATACAAATTAGCATGTGACAACATTGGCTCCAACGGGGATGCTATCCTCCCAATAAGGTAGAAAAGAACTCGTATACTCGGTGCCTTATCCATTTGGATGCTCCCAAAACATGTGTGTATGTTTCTCTAACATGTCACGAGTATCCGGTGAAAACCAAACTCTATACACTGCTCTCAAGTGAAAATTGAACTCTAAATACACCACTACAATTTGAATGTACACACTACTGAAAACCAAAACTGAAAACTGCTTGACCAATAATCTTATTTGCACACTCCTATCTACTCTAAAAAGGTTGAAATAAATACTCAATTAAGTGATTCTAAAGTGCCAATGTAGCCAATCAAGCAATTGGCTTCTCGATTTTCCTACGCTCACATTTTTCTTAAGAAGGAAGACAAATGTAAAAAGTTGCTAGTTGAAAACAAAAATTGAATCCAAAATATGAGCTTATGAATGAAACAAATTCCTCCTTGATTGATTATTGTAATATGATGGCCACAGGATCTTGAAAACCATGAAAAATCATTTCTTCTGGATGAACAAAAATAAAAAGACAAGCCTCTTTCATGATTGTTTGTTGTTCTTTCTCTCTTTCTTCAGTTCTTATAATATTTTCAAATGAAATGGAAGCAATAGGTTTGTCTACTCTTCCATGCATATCAACAAAAAAATTCATACATCCTTGAACATCTTCAAATATGAAATCCATATTATGTGTATCAAGGCTACTCTCTTGTTCATAAAACAATTTTGATTTGGTTTTATTAATCTTTGGGAGTTTTTCTTGAGGACTGTCATTTTGACTTTTGAATGAATGACGGGAAATAAGTTTCTTCTCATAACATTCTTGCAAATGTGAAAAGCTAACAACATGAATTATTTCACAATCTAGAGTCCCCATGGATGCATTTTCAAAACTATGATTTTCAAAGGAATCAAATAAAACAACTGCCTCTTCATTATCTTTTTGTATTTCTGATTGAAAAGTGGAATACATTGTTTTGTTGCTTTCCTAAAACTCTATGTCGTTTGTTGGTTTAGTTCTTGAAGTCTCCATATATGCAGTTTTAGAACCCTCATCCATGTCTAGGCCACTTATAATTTTAGCAACCACATCATTCATAGGGGAAGAAAGACAACTTTGAAACACTTTGTTTTGCTGGAAATCTTGTTGAATATCTTCATCAAGTCCAGGAGAAGGAAAATGACTTTTAGCAACAATTTCTTGGTCACCTTCATCTTTAGCCAAAGGAGAGGATACTATTTGTTGTTGGGAGGAATATTCATAAGGGCTTCTATGATTTCATCATTCATACACTCTTCACCACCAAAAACAATTTCAAGGTACTTAATGAAATGTTCACAAAATTCACAACAATCTTCAAACACCAAGAATGAAGGATTAGATTCTCCATAATGCTTAAATAATGTTATGTGGAAATCTTTAAGAGAGTATAAGCTACCTAGTTTTAAACCTTCATACCATAATCTTGCTTTCCCCTCTAGAGTAGCCATAAACATTTTCATCAAACAATCCTCATAATATTTAACCCCCAACTTACATATGTGCATGTGAAATCTAATCAAGTGCAAGGAAACATCATTTCATTTCCCATATTTGAATTTAGGAAAATATTTTTGCCAATCTATGTGAGGGATACGATTTGGAAATCCAAAAATATGAGAGTGATTCATTGGAGAATACCTTGCATATATGTAATCCATCTTGAAGCAGTGGAGTCATCAATAAAATCTTTAGGCTATTGAGTCTTTGGAAAGTGGAGTTGCCATGAAAATTTTGAATTCTAGTTTCTTGAAAATGGAGTCGCCAAGTGAATTATGTACAAACTTTCTGTGCCTGAATACTTTTCACCATCAATACTCAGATCTGAACTTTGTTGTTTATCCCAAGGAATATTTCACTTTCGATCCCCGACAACGGTGCCAAAATGTTAGCACTCTGTAAATTTGTTCCATTGATAAAAAAAATGACATAGGTAACCTACAAACCAATTTTAGGTTGGGTTCTAACCCTTCCAACTAGAGAGAGCTCTCTCAAACATGTAAAGACTGAAAATACTAAAAAATATATGGAAATGAGCACATAGAGGTCAAATTATGCAATAGGACATCCTTGTTTAGGTTTTTAAAAGGGTTGGTAGGACAAACAAGATGAAGAAAAAATTGGGCAATGGGGTCAAATCCCGAGATATACTATGAATATTAATACAACTAATATACTCCCGAGGGATTGAAGGAAAAATAAGTGTAACACATCCATGACAAGGCATAAAAAAATTTCATTTTTCCTCAACTCTCTCTAGGTTCCCTCTTCTTCAATTGCAGGTTTGTGAATTCGCGTGGGGTATTTGTGTGTGAGCCAACCTTGACTCTCCCAACCTCCAAACTTGTGCTCGTGTCAGATCAACGATCCACAATCCCCATGATCCAATAGTTCTTCTCTCTCATTCATGTATCAGGACTTCGCATCTCGGGAAGTTGGAAGACCACTCACCTCCCTTCTCCCAATTCCTTATTCTACACTTTCCTCAGATCGACGGTCCACGACTTTCCTTGATCCAGTGGCTCACATCAACTCATGAGTTCATACTTTGTGAGTCCCCACAACTCTTCCTTTGACTTCCCCGAGTCGCGATTCAGTGAAATTATGATCTCTGTCCATGGGTCCTTAACAACACCGATGGCTAGGATAAACTCCACTCGTGTCCTTCCCGACACCGATAGCTAGGATCAACTCCACTCTTCCCCTTGCAAATCTTCCAAAGTCTGAGTTCTCGAACTCCTGGATCTTCTACCACCTGTCAACTCTGACGATGAACGGTATCGATGAATTCAAAACTTGTCTCGTGCACTTTCCTTAGGATCCAACGATTGTTGGTGCACGCACTCAGATCTAATGGCTCAGATCTATTCTCCTCTTTTACGCACGCTCCTCTTGTCTATCTCTGATATGACGACCCAGATCCTTTCTCATGTATTGGAAGTTCACGTTTCGTGACTTTGGAAAAAAACCTCCTCCGTTCTCCAGACTCCCAAGTTCCAATTTCCCAAAGTCTCTTTACCAATGAAAGGAATCAATGGTTTGATATTTCCTTAGATCAATGACTCACTATCTCTCCTAATCTTTCAAGTGTTGGATGACTCTCGACCCTTATCCTCCTCGCAGTTTTACTAGATCCAATGGAACATGATTATCGATGCTTCTCCCTCTAGGGATTTCTACCGTCCATCCAGGATTTCAATGACTCTTTGCCAAATAACTTGGTGTCACCCCTTCTAAACTTTCAATTTCCACTAGGTGACTTCAACCCTCACTTCTCCTTTGAGTTCTTCTAGGCCTCTTTCCTTCCTGAGCTTTCGCCTTCTTCCTGACTTAGAAGATATTAGATGTTTTGAAAGTCTCGACCTTTGATTTACTTCCTATGAGCCCTAATGTATGGGTCTCGACTTCCTCTTTCCCTCTTGAGCTTACGAACTGGAAACAATTTCGCCTCTTAGACCTCATTTGCACTTCTAAAAAGCACTTGTCTTTTCTTATCTTGGTCCCTAGGGAATTTAAAATTCCCACATACTCCTTATGTTAATATTCTCATGTTGGATCTATAGTCCATGACCTTCCTCAATCCAATGGTCCAGATCACATCACAACTTCTAGTATTAGAAGTTTAGTCACGCCAACATGCAATTCTCTCGATGTGTGAAATCCGATCTCACCAATTCGACGGTCAAGGAGGGTCCCGATAGATCCTTGGATCTACGGTCCAAGTCACATTTCTACTTCGGGTTTCATAGGTTTAGTCATACCAACGTGCAATTCTTCGGTCGTGCGAACTTCAAACTCACAGATTTGACGGTCAAGGTGGGTCCCAATAGATCCATAGATCCATGGTCCAGCTTATTTCATGTCTTCGGATTTTAGAAGACTTGGTCATTCTAACACACTATTATCAAGATGTGAAAACTTGCAAAGATTGAAGTAGTCAAGTCATTAACGCCTGCTCTCCTTCTTCAAATCTAGTGGTCATGATAGAACTTGGATCCTCCTGAATGGGTCTCATCCGTTCATCTTCCAAACGAAAGGGTATTCCCTTTCGATACCTAAATCTCGCTATTCTTCCTGAGCTTTGTCAATTATGAAGGATTTAGGAGGGTTGTTCTCTTTCTCTTGGACTCAACACATATAAGGGTCTTCTGTACACCTATTGCGTTCCTCATAAAGTCTAGAACTTAAGTGGTTCTCAGTCTCTACTTGCCTCACAGAGAGCCAATGCATATCTACACTACCTCTCCTGAGTTTAACAAACTTTGTCCTCCAAGGGACTCAAAATGATGAGGTGAGTCGATATGCATATATGAAACTGTACCTAAGGTCGACGAACTCATAGTTCATGGCTCTAGCTTAGGCCACCATAGGACGCAAGCATTTACGAGTACAAATCATGTCTGAACCATATAATTTCTTACTTACCTAATTATACAACCAAGAATAAATAGAAGGGATACAATTTATCCATTAAGAAATCATGCACATTCCTAAAAACATTCACAGTATATCCAATTCATACACAGTTACATCTCAATTACACAGGGTAGGAGAATACTTATCTATTACAGGTTGCTGCCAACTAACTAACTGTGGGTGTTCGTCCTTCCACCCAACCACAGGCTTAGAGGAATTAATTCTTATCACTCTGGCCACCCCCGTGCCAAGCCATGATATCACCAGGGAACTCTCACGGTTCTCAAGGATTCTTTCTTTGTTTCAACTTCTGCTTGGATTTTTTTCTCTGTGAACTTTCAAAGATTTTTCTCTCTGTTATGGCCCTGGGTGAGGTTTATCAGATTCTCACTCGGCATCAAGCTCATGACCTTTTGTTCATCATCCGATGGAGAGATCTGCACATTCTCCTTACTCATTTTTATTATATCTTTTCCCCATGATGGGTCTCGACCCATCTCATTCCTTCTGTCAGAAGTAAACCTGGGACAACTTGGTCTATCATGCCCAGTGGTACTTCGGCCTGACATTATATAGTTAGACCATGCTCCCAATCATTTGAGTGGTTGATAATTCAACCATTGGTCCTTTCTTCATTAACTTCTTTTCTCTCCTTGGGATCCAAAGGAGATTTATTATCCCCATCAAGGGAAATTTGGGGTAATTTGATATAATTAACCCTCGCTTATAGTTTTCACATTATTTATTCTAGTGATATCATGGCCAGTAATTTCAAGGCTTCAACCCCATAGTAAGTTATTGGCAACTCAATCAATAATACATTTACACTGTCCACATGCCTTAGCATGGTAATCCTATTTTATGATTAATTACAAGCTAGGGAAATAGGGTGTTACAATAAACATATCCTTAAAAAATAAATACTGTTTAGATGATGACAAGACATAAAAAATACCATTAAAAATGAGAGCATAAAAAAAATATGAATTCTCGATTGTAACTTTAGAAGAAATAACATAAGGATGACTAAAATGAACAAAGAACTTAACATAGAGTGAATTATGGACCTGTAATAATTAAACACAACAATTGCATTAACCGTATGAAAGGAGTATCTATCAAGGATGAATTCCAGTCATGTACTCTTATCTATTCTTATAAGAAAGAACAAAAATTAAATGAATGTGAAACAAAGGAAAACACACTAAAGAATACACCATGATGAATCTCACCTATCATAAAGCATTATACTCTTGTATTAATTCATAATAACATTATGAGAAATTTACAAACAGTCCCTTCACCTTCCTGGATGAAAGTCCCCCCTTCTCTACTCTTTTACAATGCAATATATAGCACTAAAGGCCCCTTTCCAGCTCACAACTTTGAACTGCAACCCCTTTCACAAAATAGAAACAATTACAAATAGAACATGACACATTTTAGCTGATCTCCTGTTTTTTTGGAGAAACAATAGGCTTCAAAACACCACTTGTAATTCTCAAACTGTAACAACTATGTAAAACCAAAGAACAATTTTTGTAAATAAGTTCGTTCTGAAGAAAAATTTCTCTCAGATTCTTGAAATTCATCTCGAGCTGGTCGAAATACGTGTCACAAAAACATGTCTCAAAAAATAAATCATAACTGGAAAATATGGCTCCAAGATTCCTTCGAATATCCCAATCCATGACACATGAGTGAAAAATTAACAAGGTTAATGTTCTAGGGTTCGTGCTTGATAATAACCTTCTTTGAATTTTGAAAACTCATTCTGGCTCATTTGGAAATCGTCATGTAAGTTTCAACTACCACGAAAACTGACTGCCACATCCTTTTTGAAATGTCACTTGTGCTTTTTTCAAATCTAATTTTATTTATCCATATTCTCCTTAAATATTTGAAAATAATATATTTGAATAAAAATAATTCCCAAATGTGTTTTATCCTGTAAACTTAAATTTCCATAATTTAATTCATTCCCGTCGTTTTGAAAAACCATTTATTGCTTGCTTCCCATGGTTTTGAAAACCATGTCTTGTTTTGCCCAATTTACCATTTCACTATGAAAACTATTTACTAGTTTGTTTCCCATGGTTTTGAAAACCATGTCTTGGAAGCCATCTTGGTAAACTATGAAAATATTCCTTGATCTTCCCCTTTTACTTCTGTAAAAACCTTGGATAAACAATTGTCCAAATCTTCTGTTCACACACATTTACTTCTTTATGATTCTTTTCCATAGCAATAAACATTAATTTCTTTGCTATGTAAAATTTAAATTTTACCTCTGTAAACATTTTTCACTGTGAGGAAGAATTTCATTCAGTGGAAACTCCATGATTAATATTGAAACACACTCCTAGAAAATATGTCACACATAAACCATATAATAAATGGTTACAATATTATTTCGGGCTTGGAAGGAGTGGTCTTACTCCACACAACTCTTACCCTCGAAATGCATCATTTAAGGACACATACTCCAACTTAAAAACTGGGTTGTTTGTATTTTGACCTGCCTTAAAAAATTAACCCTCGTTTACTTTCAACCCCCAAAATGTATATGCGCCCTCCATCCACCTTTTGACTTTTCAATATTAAAAATTGAGTTTTGTGTCCATGATTTGACGTGAGGTCCTAAATTAAATATTGGATTAAATATTAATATAAATATTTTAATACAAAATATCAGTATTAATAATAATAAACCCTTTTCCATATTTCTAAGGACTTTGGGCATATGAGGATCATCATATCACTTTGTGGATAGGATAAGGGAGTTTAAGCTTAAGAAAAGGAATGTTATCCAATGGGGATGCTATCCTCCTATTGAGGTAGAAAATAACTCGTAGAATCAATGCTTTATCCATTGGGTTGCTCCCAAAACATGTGTGTACCCTGCTCTGACCTGTCACCAGTATCCAGAAACCAAAGTCTGTACACTACTCTCAACTGAAAACTGAACTCTAAATACACCAATACAATCTGAATGTACACACTGCTGAAAACCCAAAGTGAAAACTATTTGACCAACAAGATTATTTGCACACTCCTATCTAATCTAAAAATTATGAAATGAATACTCAATCAAATGATGCTAAAGTGCTAATGCATCCAATCAAGATATTGGCTTCTCGATTTTCCTCTGCTCACTTTTTTCTTAACCAGGAAGACAAATGTAAAAGATGGAAGCTGAAAACAATAATTAAATCCAAAATCTAAGATTATGAATGAAACACATTCCTTATTCATTGATTACTCTAATAGGATGGTCACAGGATCTTGAAAAACATGAAAAATTATTTCTTCTTGATGAACAAAAACAAAAAGACAAGCCTCTTTCTTGAGTGTTTGTTGTTCTTGCTCTATATATTTAGTTCTGAGATCATTCTCAAATGAAATGGAAACAATAGGTTTGTCTACTCTTCCATGCATATCAACAAAAAACTTCATACATCCTTGAATATCTTCAAATATGACAACCATATTATGTGTATCAAGGCTATTCTCTTCTTCATCAAACGATTTTGATTTGGTTTTATTAATATTTGAGAGTTTTGCTTGAGGAATGTCATTTTGACTTTCAAATTAATGAAGGGAAATAAGTTTCTTCTCATAATCTTCTTGCAAATGTGAAAAGATAACATCATGAATTATTTCATAGTCTAGAGTCCCCATGGATGCATTTTCAAAACTATGATTTTCAAAGGAATCAAATAAAACAACTACATCTTCATTATCTGTCAGTATTTCTGATTGAAAAGCGACATACATTGTTTTGTTTCTTTCATGAAACTCTATGTAATTTGTTGGTTCACTGCTTGAATTCTCCATAGATGCAGTTTTAGAACCCTCATCCATGTCTAGGCCACTTAGAATTTGAACAACCACATCATTCACAGGGAAGAAAGACAACTTTGAAACACTTTGTTTTGCTGGAAATCTTGTTGAATATCTTCATCAAGTTCAGGAGAAGGAAAATGACTTTTAGCAACAATTTCCTAATAAACTTCATCTTCAGCCAAAGGAGGGGCTACTATTTGTTGTTGGGAGGAATATTCATAAAGGGATTCTATGATTTCATCATTCATACACTCTTCATCACCAAAAACATTTTCAAGGTACTTAATGAAATGTTCACAAAATTCACAACAATCTTCAAACACCAAGATTGAAGGCTTAAATTCTCCATAATGATTAAAGAATGTTATGTGGAAATCCTTAAGAGAGTATAAGCTACCTGGTTTAAACCTTCATACCATAATCTTGATTTCCCCTCTAGAGTAGCCCTAAACATTTTCATCAAACAATCCTCATGAAATTTATCCCCCAAGTTACATATGTGCATGTGAAATCTAATGAATTGCAAGGAAACATCATTTCCTTTTCCATATTTGAATTTAGGCAAATATTTTTTCCAATCTATGTGAGGGATATGATTTGGAAAGCCAGGAATATGAGAGAAATTAATTGGAGCATACATTGTAGATCTGTAATCCATCTTGAAGCAATGGAGTCATCAATAAAATATTTAGGCTATTGAGTCTTTGGACAATGGAGTCACCATGAAAATTTTGAATTCTAGATTGTTGAATATGGAGTCGTCGGGTGAATGATGTACAACCTTTCCGTGTATGAATACTTTTCACCATCAATACTTAGATATGAACTTTGTCGTTTATCCCAAGGAAGATTTCACTTTCGATCCTCGACAATGGCACCAAAATGTTAGCACTCTGTAAATTTGTTCGACTGATAAAACAAATGACATAGGTAACCTACAAACCAACTTTAGGTTGGATTTTGACCCTTTCAACTAGAGAGGGCTCTCTCAAACATGTAAAGACTGAAAATACTAAAAAATATCTAGAAATGATCACACAGAGGTCAGATTTTGCAATAGGATAGACTTGTGTAGGTTTTTAAAAGGGTTGGTATGGAAAACAAGAGGAAGAAAGAATTGGGCAATGGTGTCAAATCCTGAGATATATTATGAATATTAATACAACTAATGTACTCCTGAGGGAACGAAGGAAAAATAAGCGTATCCTTCAGCAATAAATAGTATTTAGATGATGGAAGGACATAAAAGAAAAAATCCCATTACAAATGAGAGTATCAAACAAATATGAATTCTCGATTGTAACTTTAGAATAAATAACATAAGGCTGACTACAATGAACAAAACGCTTAACAGAGAGTGAATATTGGACCCGTAATCATTAAACAGAACAAATGCATTAACTATATGAAAGGAGCATCTATCAAGGATGAATTCCAATCATGTACTCTTAGATATTCTTAGAAGAAAGAACAAAAATGAAATGAATGTGAAACAGAGAAAAACACACTAAAGAATACACCATAATGAATCTCAACTATCAGAGAGTACTGTACTCCTGTATTAATTCATAAGAACATTATGATAAATTTGTGCACATTCCCTTCACCTTCCTGGCTGAAAGTACCCCCCTTCTCTACTCTTTTACAATGAAATATATATTACTAAAGGCTCCTTTCCAGCTCACAATTTCGAATTGCAACCGCTTCCCCAAAATAGGAACAATTACAAATAGAACATGTCACATTTTAACTGATCTCCTGTTTTTTAGGAGAAAAAATAGGCTTCAAAATGACACCTGTAATTCTCAAACCGTAACAACTGTGTGAAATCAAAGAACAATTTTTGTAGATAAGAGCATTCTAAAGAAAAACCTCTCTTAGTTTCTTGAAATTAATCTCTAGATGGCTGAAATATGTGTCACAAAAACATGCCTAGAAAAGGAAATCATAACTGAAAAATATGGCTCCAATATTCCTTCAAATCTCCCAATCCATTACATATGTGTGAAAATGAACAAGGTTAATGTTCTAGGGTTTGTTCTTGACAATAACCTCCTTTTAATTTTGAAAACATATTCTGGTTCATCCAGAAATTTTCCTGTAAGTCTCAACTGTTGCGAAAAATGACTGCCACATCCTCTTTGAAATGTCAGTTGTTCTTTTCTCAAATCTAATTTTATTTATCCATATTCGCCTTAAATATTTGTGAATAATATATTTGAATAAAATAATTCCCAAATATGTTTTATCTTGTAAAATTAAATTTCCATAATTTAATTCATTCAAGTGGTTTTGAAAAACAATTTATTGCTTGCTTCCCATGGTTTTGAAAACCATGTCCTGTTTTTCCCAATTTACCATTTCACTGTGAAAACTATTTACTAGTTTGTTTCCCATGGTTTTGAAAACCATGTCTTGGAAACCATATTGGTAAACTATGAAAATATCCCTCGATATTCCCCTTTTACTTATGTAAAAACCTTGGATAAATAATTGTCCAAATATTTTATGATTCTTTTCCATAACAATAAACATTAATTTCTTCTCTGTAAAATTTAAATTTTACCTCTGTAAAAATTAAAAAATTAACCCTTGTTTACTTTCAACCCTCGAAATGTATATGGTCCCTCCATACACCCTTTGAATTTTCAATATTAAAAATTGAGATTCGTGCCATGATTTGACGTGAGGTCATGAATTAAATATTGGATTAAATATTGATATAAATATTTATATTAATAATAAAGCCTTTTCCATTTTTTAAGGACTTTGGTCATATGAGGCTCATCACATGACTTTGTGGATAGGATAAGGGAGCTTAAGATTAATAAAAGGAATATTTTTAATTTTCAACGGGAATATGATAATAAGAGTAAAAATGAATGAAGTGATTGAACCGAGGGATTTATATAAGAATTATAGGTTTGGGATATTTTCCAATTTTGACTCATGGAGGACATGACTATTTTGGATGATTAGTCGAGTGAAGGATTTAGGTGATGGGGGCTTGACGAAGCTGGTGGTTTTTTTCTAGAAATAGAAGCAAAAGATGCTTTGGAAAAACTAATACAAATTAGCATGTAATAATAGGTAGCATGACTATAGATGAATATGAAAGGAGATTTTTAGAGTTGTTGAAGTATGCCCCTTTCATTAAGGATGAGACAATCAAGATCCAGAGATATCTGAGTAGGCTGCCATCTTTTATCAGTGACAAAATCCAGTATGATGATCCTAAGAATTTGGAAGAAACTATAAGGAGAGAAAAATTCTTATATGATCAGCAAAAAGGAAAGCCTACTTTCCAAAAATATTGGGAAGACAAGAGGAATTTTAAGAGGGAGAAAAGGTAGAAGGGAAACAAGCCACCATTTTTTAGAAATAGTCTTCAAGGACAGACAGTTTTGAGAGAGCCCAGGATGGTTGAAGTAGGTGGGCAAAGGCCAAGGCAAACACCTATGCAATGTTGGGGTTGTAAAGGAGGCCACAAGTATAGATATTGTCCTCATAAAAGTGACAAGGTCAGAGATGTCCACAATGTACAGCAAGAAGAAATAATGGAGGAAACGGGCACAAGTGTACCAAGGATCTATGCAGCGCTAGAAAACAAGCAAGATGAGTTTCAATCACACATGATTAAAGTTGAAGGTATGATCAATAACCATGCCTTTGCTATTTTAATAGACTCAGGGGCTAGTCATAGCTATATAGATCCTAAGGTAGTGGAAATATTTCAATTACCTAGAAGCAAGCATGGGAAATCTTGGCTGGTGCAGCTGACTAGAGGTGCCAAGAGAAATCTTTTTGATTTGGTTAAATAATGTCCAGTGGGCATGAATGGACTGAGTACCAAGGAAGATTTGAAAATCTTTCCTTTGGGATCATATGATTGACTAATTGGTATGGATTGGTTGGATGAACACCATGCCATAGTAGACTTTCATAACAATGCATTCACTTTATTATATAAAGAAGGAAATCAGAGAGCAGTTGTTAAGGTCCTAAACCGCACATAAGTAGATCAATGTATTCGGATGTAATAAAGGTCAATATTAATAAGGCCTTTCAATAAAATAGAACAAGGCGGATGTAAGAAGACCTAATAGAAGCTTCCACTTCTAGAAGGATCTTCCTCTAGATGCTTCTCTTAATAGACATATTTAGTATAAATAAGGGGCGAGGGTATGAGAACCCTAGCTTGGAGATTATTGTAACAGAGCATTGCTCGACTGGAGGTTGCCCCCTCGAAGAGGCATGTGAACATTGCTTTCTGAATCAAAGTGCTTTTTCTATTGCTATTTCGTATATCATTTCTGTGTATTGTGAAGATTATGATGGATATTTTACTATTATTCTGCCATTTCTAGCAATTTATTTATGTTCTGCATATTTTATATATATGGTATCTTGCAAGTGGTATCAGAGCACTTTCCTTGGCATAAATTGTGGGTATTTTTTTGTCAGCGTAGAGACGTATTCCGACGTCTTTAAGCCACAGAGATCTGTCATTACGCGCATAAACCTGCAGTTGAGGGATTCATACACGCAGGAAATACAAGTGGTTCTTATGCGCACATCTGTTGGCCACCCTTGTAACCCCTGTTGGTACCCCTTCGAGTGGTAGCGCATCAGAAAACACCTCTATATGGATCAGCCTAGATTTCTTGAAGCCCTCTTTAGATAAACCTATAAGCAGCCGGACTGCTATAGTGTCACCGAGAACAACACTCGGGAAGATACTCTCTAGTACTTGGGTAGTCGGGTAGTACGGCTAAGGGTATGGTCTATCCTCCTTAGTTAGTGCCCTGAGATATTGGGCCGAGTACTACTGTTGGATCCCACACGTATATCAGAGAGCTATAGCACAGGGCAAACCCTTCTCTGTAGAACCCTTGAATACCTAACCCTTAGGGAACATAAACAACAACATAAACAAATTAAACCGACGAGATCTATTGATGCGCATCTGTGTTTGGGTTGCTAAGTAAATAATCTTTGGTTCAAAATTTGGGGATTTCAACACTGCAACATTCTTCATACCAAAGTGTAACCCCGCAGCTGTAAAAAAAAAAAAGTCTGGAAATTTTTTCACCATTATTTGAGACCTATTCCATTAGATTCATCTCTTTTCCCTTATCACATTCATCCATATCAGTTTTCTGCAAAAATTTCTGACCCGGCCCACTCCCTTTTCAGTTCACCCATCATCATGGCCCATACCCGTAGCCAAGAACTAGAGTCTCGCTTCAACACCTTGCAATCTGGTTTCCTCGAGACCCAACAAGAAGTGCAACAACTCAGTGCTACTATTGCCTCTCGTGATGCCTCCATAAATGCATCCATAAATGTAGCCGTGTAGTTCGCAATGGCGGAAGTCAAACATGAACTGACCACCCAGCTTGAATATGTCTTTGCATCACTCTGCACCAAACTCAAGATCCCTACCGATGACTCTTTTCTTGATACACATAAAAAGACTGAAGGTGAAACTTCTTCCCATTCCTTTCAACCCCATCACTTTCAAAGGGACATATGCCTTCCACGGGTGGATGTAATCAAATTTGATGGCTCAGATCCCACTAGTTGGGTCACACAAATGGAACATTATTTCTCTCTCTACAACATTACAGATGACTTGGACAAACTCCAATATGGTGTTCTCCATCTAGATCAAGAACGCTGGAAATGGTGGCAATGAAGAAAAACTTCTCGTCAAGGGTATATTGCTTGGACCCAATTTGTTGCTGAGCTTTATGAATGCTTTGACACTGACACCAACCATTTGGGCTCTTTGACAAAATTGAAGCAATCAGGCATAGTCGAAGACTTCATAGCTGCATTTGAGTGTCTGGCTTTTTGAACAGAGGGCATGACTAATGCTTTCTTTCGAGAGTGTTTTGTCAGTGGCCTCAAGGAGGAGATTCAGGCCCATGTCCTCATGGCTTGACCTACGACTTGGGTGGAGGCTACCAAAAAAGATGAAGAAGCACAACAAATTGTTTCCTCTCAAAACCGTAAGCCTTTCTTTATCCCGCGCCCTAAGCCAGTAAACCCCACTACTCCCTCCGCCCCATTAAAAATCCAAAAATTGACCAGGGCTGAAATGGATAAATGCCAACTCAAAGGCCTCTGTTATAATTGTGATGACAAATATTTCCCAAGCCAAAAATGTAAGGAACAAAATCTCTTTATGACCATCTCTGAGGATATTCAGGACGAAGATGTTGGCACTCCCCCTATGCCCAAGTCACCAGAAATCTTTGACATAAACCCTCCCTCCGACCCTTCTGAAGTGGAACCGATCATTTCCCTCAATGCTCTCACTGTCTTCTCTGCCCCCCAAATCCTCAAGTTAATTGGTTACATCAAGCACCGAAAGGTCATCATTCTCGTTGATAGTGGCAACACCCACAATTTTATTCATCACCGCATTGCCCAAGAAACCCATTGCTACATCCATGCTGTCAACAATTTCCAAATCATGATTGTCAATGGTGGTTCTATGAAATGTGGCGGGCGCTGTGAAAATGTGCGTCTCCAAATAGGTGGCTACCACCTCAAATCCCATATGTTTGCTATTGACATGGATGGTTGCGACATTCTGTTGGGTGTAGACTGGCTAAGGACTTTGGGTCCCATTCTCATGGATTTTCAAAACTTAACCATGCAATTCGACCAAGGAGGCCAGCAATATAAATTTCAAGGCATCACTGTTGGTTCACCTGAGGTCATCAGTTCTCACCACATGGAAAAACTGCTCAAAAAAGGTCATTCTGGTGTCATTTCCCAACTCCATGCCATACAAGCCATAGAGACCCCACTAGTGCCCCAAGACCTCCAAGCCCTCCTTTCTAAACATCAAACAGTATTTTCCACTCCCTAAGGACTCCCTCCTTTCTATGGTGTCCATGATCATTCCATTCCCCTTGTCCCAGGAAGCCTTCCCCCAATATACGTCAATATCACCACCCCTTTGCACAAAAAAATGAAATTGAAAAAATGGTCCAGGAACTCCTTATTGTCGGAGTCATCCATCCTAGTATGAGCCCTTACTCCTCTCCGATCGTCATGGTACTGAAGAAAGAAGGTTCTTGGAGAATGTGTCCTAACTTCCATGCTCTCAACAAACTAACCATCAAAGACAAACTTCCCATTCCTGTCATTGATGACCTTCTGGATGAATTGAGTGGCTCCCAATTCTTTACCAAACTTGATCTTCGCTCAGGCTATCACCAGATACGTATGAAAGAGGTCGACATTCCCAAGACGACCTTTCGCACTCATGAAGGCCACTATGAGTTTTTGGTCATGCCCTTTGGTTTTTGTAATGCCCCCTCCACCTTCTAGAGCCTCATGAACCATGTCTTCTGCCCTTTTCTCTGTCATTTTGTCTTAGTTTTCTTTGATGATATCCTCATATATAGCAAAACCTAGATAGACCATCTTACTCATGTGGATCAAGTTCTCCGCCTACTCTCTCAGCACCAGCTTCTCCTGAAACATTCCAAATGTACTTTTGGTGCCTCCAAAGTAGAATACTTGGGTCATCTGGTGGGAAAGGATGGCCTCAGGGTGGACCCAAAAAAGATTGAAGCTATGCAAGACTCGCTGCACCCAAAGACTCTCAAAATCTTGCGTGGATTTTTGGGCCTCACAGGGTATTATCGCAAGTTCGTTAAGAACTATGGAAAGATTGCAACACCTCTCATGGCTCTCCTAAAAAAGAACTCTTTCACTTGGACTCCAACAGCTGCTCAAGCTTTTCAAACCTTGAAGATGGCCATGTGCACCACTTCGGTTCTGGCCCTTCCCGACTTCACAAAGACCTTTGTGTTAGAATGTGATGCCTTAGGGAAAGGAATTGGCGTTGTCCTTATGCAAGAGGGTCGACCTTTGGCCTTCACTAGAAAGAAACTGTCTGAAAAGAATCTGGGCAAACCCATTTATGAAAAATAAATGTTGGCAATTCTGCATGCCGTTGAGTTGTGGCGTTCATATCTCTTGGGGCAATGCTTCCAAATTAAGACAGACCATCAAAGCCTCAAGTACTTTCTGGAACAACGCATTTCCTCCCAGGAACAACAAAAATGGGTGACTAAGCTCTTTGGATATGATTATGAGATCATTTACAAGAAGGGAAAAGACAATGTCATGGTGGATGCACTGTTCCGAAAATATGAAGACGAAGGATCCCTTTTTTCTCTTTCCTTCATTGTACCCAATTGGCTCCAAGCTATGCGCCAGGAATGTCTTCAAGGTCCCAAAAGTTCACATCTGATCCAGCAACTACAGAACAAGGATCTGGCTCCCCTAGGGTACTCCTGGCTCTAGGATGAGCTTCGATACGAAGGTCACTTGTATTTAAGTAAACAATCCAAGCTCAAATCCATGGTGCTTTCTGAGCTTCATGCTACACCCACAGCGGGGCACTCAGGGTTCACCAAAACATATGACCGAGTCAAACGTTCTTTTTTCTGGGATGGTATGAAA